>BHFT01034036.1:0-39951 GCA_004320025.1 Laticauda laticaudata
CAGATTGCCCAGGTGATAAATGCAACGTCAGTCACCTCAAGGAGGATCTGGAACGCAACCTCATCATGGGCTTCCCAATCCAGAACCCCTGCCCAACGACAGAAAAGATGTGCCCTACTTCATCGTGGGGGATGACGCCTTCTCCCTCAGAAACCACCTCATGAAGCCCTAACACCTCCAGATGCCTCACGCGTGAAGAGAGGATCTTCAACTACAGGCTGTCCAGGGCAAGGCGGGTGGTGGAGAACGCCTTTGGCATCCTGGCCCAACAGGTTCAGGTACTTCTCACCACCATGCAGCATCGCCCAGAGACCCTGAGGAGGATCATGGAAGCTTGCTGCTCCTGCACAATCTCATGCGCACCCGCTAACCCGTGTTGCAGAACAGGCTCATGGGACCTCCAGCAAGGCAATGGGGACATGGAGCCTGGGAATGGAGGCAAGGAGAAAACCTCATAGACACTGAAGGATGTGCAAGGCCCCAACAGAGCCTCACGTGAAGGGAAGAAGCAGCGCAACCTCCTGAAACACTGTGCAACTCCTCCAGCTGGAGCAGTGGAGTGGCAAGACAGGAAGATAGATGCTTAATGGATGCTTCCTTGAGCCTGTCTTCATCACACTGATGAGATTGGGCATGTATGTGAGTGGCCCTACATTGAGTGGCCCTACAATGAACAGGGCATTTAATAAAGAATTGTGTTTATGTTGACATGTGTGGATGATTGATTATATTGTATTGACAATAAAGGGCCATAGGTTGGCACCTGGGAGGGTGGACCATACAGTCCACTATGCTTGCACTGGAGGTTTATCTATCCCACAGCTATTACCCATCCCAAAGGTATCCCGCCCATCCCACAGGTATCCCTGCCCATACCCACAGCTATCTTAACCCATCCACAAAGCATGCAAAGGCTTAAACCATTTCTAAAAGTTTCCAGCAAAGACTTTATAAAAAAAAGAAATGAAGCAAAAATAGACTTTATATAACAACAAGCAATAAGACAAAAAAGAGTCTCTGGCACTCCTCTTGGTCCGCTCAGTCTCAGGGTGAAGGGTGCAGGTGCTGTGGAGGTGGCTGGTGCTGGAGTGCTTGTCAATCAGCTCCTCCAGAAGCAGAAGCAGCAGAAGCCCCAGCCCCAGAAGAGCGAGCCCGTGCTGCACAGAGAGCCCCAGGAGAACCAGAGTAGGCCAGGGGGCGGGATGGTAGGCACCTGTCCCTCTTGCAAGGGCTGGCAGCAGATGGCTGAGGCTTGCTGTGGCTTCAGCATGGTTGTGGGGTTGCTGGCTGGCAGGGAGGCTGGCAGGAACCAAGGCTGGCAGGAAGGCTGGCAGGCAGGCAGGCAGGCACCAAGGCTGGCAGGGCATGCAGGCACCAAGGTTGGCAGGAAGGCTGGCACGCAGGCTAGCAGGTAGGCAGGCACCAAGGCTGGCAAGCAGGCAGGCACCAAGGTTGGCAGGCTGGCTGCAGGCAGGCTGGCAGGCAGGCAGGCACCAAGGCTGGCAGGAATGCTGGCAGGAAGCTGGCAGGGAGGCAGGCAACCAAGCTGGCAGGAAGGCTTGCAGGCAGGCAGGCACCAAGGCTGGCAGGCAGGTATGAACCAAGGCCTGGCAGGCAGGCAGAGCCACCAAGGCTTGCAGGCGACTGGCTGGTAGCAAGGCTGGCAGGCAGGCGAGAACAGAAGGGCTGGCAGGGAGGCTGGCACAAGGCTGGCAGGGAGCTGGCAGGAAGTCTTGCAGGCAGACATGCAGGCAGGACAGGCAAGGCAGTCGATGTGTCTGGAAGCAGGTCTTTCCTCTGAATGGTGACCTGCTTCTGAGCTGCTTCCGTTATATCCGTGGGGGCTGACGCAATGCATCCTGCCCGCATGTGCAATTAACGCTTGCATCCGCAGGCTTCCACTGTGCAATCTGCTTCATCCGCTGTGCATCCGTTCTGCATCCGCTGTGCATCCGTTCTGCATCCGTTGTATCCATTCCCATCCGCTTTGCTGAGACCCCAGAAGCCCTGCGGATGTTCCATCTGCTCCCATCCGCTTCCATCTGCTAGGCTTCCGTTCCGCATCCACTTTCCATCCGCCTGCGTCCTCCCCCCGTCCGTGTTATCCGCTCCGGTTATGCAAATTTTTGCCCCTTCTGAGAGCGGTATAACAATGGATGGAACATTTTGCTCATCCGTTGTGTCCGTTTTGCATCCGTTGGGCAGTGTGACAGGGCCTTTAGTACACGGTAACTAGAAGGGAGAGTCATTTCACAGTTAGAGGAAAACATTCTACTTCCACCTCTAGAGACCGTTATTATTGTCAGAAATAGAGTTTGTAGTATTACTTAATTGCTGTGCTTTATGCTATACTTCAGGGAGAGTCTATAGGATCCCTTTGGGAAGGGTTGCCAAAATAGAGGCTTGCAAAGTCTCCACCATCTTCTTCATGAGATCTTTCTCTTGGAACTTTATTTTTAGCATGAAGTGTTGCTCTTTTAACTGACTGCAGCTATCTGTTCTCGAAAGTGTTTTTCTTTGGCATTTACAGATCTCCATTAGTTACATCCACGAAGCCTTTTTTTTTTTAAAAAATTCACTTGGCATTATGAACCAAATGGGAGTGGTTGTGTTTTGACATTTTGCATTGTTTCAATGGCTGGTTTAAGACAGTGAAAAAAAAACAAAAAAATAAACAATACAAATTTATCTTAGTAGCATTGTGTTATGTAAACTTCCATATGAAAAAAAATTGTGGTGACATATCTGATTTATATACAGAATAAGCATATCAGGAGTTTTCTGTAAAATGATAGTGATGTGTAATCTGCCTACTTTAAAGATAAGTGCCTGGGTGAGGGGAAATAGCCATTGAACTTGTCCAAAAGAAAAAAAAATTGCTTATCATGGGGCAAAAGAAATTGTTTCTGTTATAGGGGTCAACCCCACCCCCTGTGAATCTACTACTTCACTCTCAGCTCAATCCATTTCAAAGGGTTGTTGTTGTGGGAAAATTGAGGAGGAAGGAAAATTATGTATGTATGCATGTTGTCTTGAGTTATTTATATGAAACAATAAAGGTGGGATAAAAATTAAAAGAAATAATATGGCCATTATTTAGATTATTCTGAAGTATGGTTTCTCAGAGTCACAAGGAATTCATAAACCATGATTTGATTACATCATCTGAGGTCGAGCAGTTTGGTAGGCCAATAAAAAAGGCAACTGTCGTAGTACAATACCAATATAACAGAAGTATGACTTTTTGTGCATATTTTGAGAGCACATAGATGTTCCAACAGTGGCATTGTGTAGTATCTCTCATAATCTATGCCAGAGTTTGTGTTTGTGCATTGATTGGTTGTGTTAACTAGAACATCTATTTATGCCAACACAACTCTAGATGTCTTGGGTCATGGTTAATGGTGTTCATATTTGTGATTTCAAGATCACATTGTCAATATTCAACCACATACTCTTTGATAAAATAATTCCTATAAAGGTGGCCTTGATTTGTTTGTCACCCAAGTTAATGTGCTATCCACTCTCCCATGTACTGAATGGATATATGTGTTTAGTGAATATACCTTCACATTGATCTTTCATTTCTTTTCCCCTGCTAAGCTATCAGAAAAAAACTGTTTCTACTTCTGTCTTAAGGGCTTTTATTAGATAATATGTCTAATGTTTCCTTGTTCTCCTATAATGACTCTGACAAAGAGTATCAGAATTGGGAAAAATTGGCATAGGTGGAAACCTAAATCTTCATTTGAAAAAAGTAACAGAACTCAAACTGATTAATCATGAAATATAATGCAGATGGTGCTTCTTTCTGACATGGAGACCTTCAATAATCTTTTCTGGATACACCTTGAAGAAGAAGGGATCAGTACCAGATAAACTGAAATTTTCTTCCCCAGAACCATGCTGAAAATATGGCCAGTATCTCCGAACTGAAGAAGTCATTTTTAAAAATGCTCCAAGGACACGATTTTTATATTTAGTGCTAATGCATCGAAACAAGTATACCGTGGGGTGATTTTCTGCATGGCTGGTGTGCTACAGTGCAGAAATTCATTGCTAATTATTGTGATGTTCTATTCTATCTAATTTGTGACCATGCCAGCCAGCAATTGCAGTTATCAAATTGAAATAACAATATGAAAGTAAATCTTGTTATTATAATATTAATTTCTATTGGAGGGAGTACTGCCATTGATTCCAGATGACTAGTTTTTCCATTGCCCAGTTCCTCTGATTTCACTATTAAAATGAACTAAGGCTCACTTCACTAGGCTGACAATTTCTGAATCTGTAAGGAAGTTACAAGTAAGGAATTCTTTTTGTTGGAGGACATGGGTAGAAATATGCATTATAGAATTTAGGCCAATTAAAAGGAGTGATTGTTATAGAAAATCAAATATAACTTGCTGAAAAATACAGACCAGAAACATATTTTCATGCAGATAAAACACTGGAAACCCAAAGCATTTTTCAACCCCCTCCCCAAATATTAGAGAGTTTGGCATGCTTTTTGCAAAATAATGACTTTAATGGTAATTTTTAGATACTTGTTAGAATACCCCAAATTCATGAGCCTGAAGAATCATAATATAAAAAAATGGAACGTCCAGTATCTGAACGTAAATTTTGGTATGTCTATGTCACATTCTTATAGATTTGAAATTCTGGTAATTCAACAAAACATATTCCATAACCATTGTTACATAGATTTAAAATGTTGGGAAAGATAATTATGAAAAAATAGAAGATTTATTATTGACAGACTCATCTAATTGACAGGGATGTGACATAAAAAAGCAGCAATGGTTTATGTGATGTCTTTCATAGTAATTTCCTTTTAAACAAAAGTTATTTCACATGTTAACTTTTAAAAGATATGTATCTTTTGTAGAGGCCAGTGGCCTTCTGAATTATGTACCAATAGTTGTTTGGAAACTAACTGTAGGACATTGAAAATGGATATTGCAATTTTTTACATAGTTGATAATGAAAATTAACCCTGCATGAATGGAAGATATCCAATCTCCATCAGTTACAAATTGTCTGAAGATCATAGCTTCCCTTTCCATATTCAAGCAAGCATTTTACTCCTGAATAATTTAAAGGTTGCCAGAAAACTGGCACGCATGTGCTTGCGTTTGAGCCTGTAGCATCCACAGAGAATCAATAACCATAAACATATGAAGACCTCATAGCCAACCCATGCTCATATGTTGATGAGTACGTACTCCCATGGTTTTACATTAAAAAAATAAAGTCCCTGCAGCTAGCTATTTAACTCTTTCCAATAACAGGCCTTTAACTCTTGTTTCAGCCAAGATGTAGGCAATTTGGGTCAGGGCCACCAGACATCCCCTCCAATGACTGCACAGATTGATCTTCAAAATGAAAGTATAATTGCAGTAATAGAGCTGCTTCGAAAACAGAGCATTCAGGTCTTACCAGAATATAGTAAAGTGCCTTATAAGAACATCATATGATTGTCAGGGAATTCATCTTGATCCTCAAGTGCATATGCTGTCACATCCAAAGGTGACCATGGAGTTTCCATTGAAGTAAACTTACTTAGATGGATTGGAGAGTTGGAGAACATGATTATGTTCAACTCTTTATCCACAGGTTCAGGTTCAGAAAGTTGCATCTGAGAATTTTATGAGATTTCATTTTAATGGTGGAATCCTACAAATTTCTCTATTATTTATTCTGTTCTTTGACATCTATACAAAACTATTGGGTCCCAGGAGCAAAGATCTTGAAGTGAAATATTTGTTTTGATGTCTCACTTATCAGGTAAAGCAGTGGAGGTGTTAAAAATTCTCCTGCATCAAAAATGCTTGAATATGTGCTAGTAACCTGACATTAAATCAGAACAAAATGAAGGCATTTTTCTCATCCAAGAAAATTGTGTATATCTCATTTTTGAATCGACATACTCCAAAAGTGGCCTGAATGGCTTTTTAAAAAATTGATAAATTGTAGTTCATTTGATTAGCTCTGGATAGGAAAGCCTGGTTATCCATGCCCTGATTGCCTTAAAATTGTATTATACATCTGACTTTTGTAAAAGTTCTTTCAAAACTTCAGTTCTGTGGGGGAGATTTCCATAGTGGGAATATATTCCATCAATTCTGAAAGAACTTCAGGTTATCAGTTCACTTCTGAGCCTAATTTAGGATGTTGAACTTACTTAAATATTCCTCAGTGCATTCAGCATGTATATCTGCAGAAAGGAAGCTTTCTTTTATACATCCCAAAGATGCTTTTTCAAGAGGCAACTGGGCTTTCCAGTTTTTCTTTGAAGACATTTCACTTCTCAACCAAGTATGAGAAGCCAAATGTCTTCAAAGAAAAACCAGAAAAAGCACAATTGGGATAACCATGACTTGAATGACTGAGAATCTCCATTGACTTCTTTTATATATTTGTACATACAATGGCTTCCTTACAAGCCAGGACATTTCATTTTTAGGACTATGACTCATTTAGGAACTAACAATTATAGGCACAGTGGTTTTTATGCTTAAAGACATCTATACTAATGCACAGATGTCTCTATAAAATTGACCTTGTGTGAGTCACATCATTGAAGACGCTGCTTTTCTGTGTTCACATAGCAAAGGCTCAAAATAATATAACATCTAAATAGGTTTGGAATTCCTGAAAGTTCTAATAATGTGACATAACACTAAATCAGATTTACAGTACTTTTCAGTTTAAATATATATAGTGTTAATTTGAATGTGGAAAATGAGAAATGTTACAAATCTTTCCTAAACTATGATAAATATAGCCTGCCTGCCTGCCTGCATCTATCTATCTATCTATCTATCTATCTATCTATCTATCTATCTATCTATCTATAAAATCTATCCATCTATCTTTTTATTCATCTATTTACAAGAAGAGATATTCTGTGTCACACAAAGATAACCCAGATGTGCAGAATATGTTTGAAATAAGTGGATTGAGACTGGAGAAAGCACAGATTTATCACAGTTCCCCATAGTCCCTGATAGGTTTCCAAGAATCTGGGAGAAGTCTGAATAAATGAGGCAGGAGAACTTTTGTTTTTTTAAAAAACAGAGTGTTTTTGAAGAAAAGGGCAAAATATCAGTAGGAATTTATACTATTATTGGTTTTTTGTGTCGTGCTAAGATTCTTATTGTCTCAGGTTCTTATTGTCTCTGTACAAGTTAAGGAACAGTGTTAAAGTCATCCAATATGACTTATAGGCCACGTTGGAGAATGTTTTCTAATCTTAAAAACTTTGATGTGTCTTCAGCATCTTCCCACAGAGTCCTGTAAAGAGCAGTTTCTAGCAAATGAGTGCAATCCTATGGTCAGTCCAGAGCACTGTTTTCTTGAGGATCCTGTTTTGTTTTGTGACTGATTTGTATTTCTGTGAACATCAAGAAAGCAAGAAACCAATTTATCTTTTTCAATGACAAATCTATCCATTTCAGTAAAGTTTAAATGGGGACGGAGTTCCTTTAATAAATATTTTTTTTCCTCTTAATGCATTTTCCCAAAGGCAAAGGAAGGTCTGAATCTACTAGCTGTTATGCTTCTATACCACAGAGCTCAACAAAACAGAGCTTTGTTTTGTTTTGTTTTGATCTTTTAATCAAGAAAAAGGCAAATTGAGCATGAGAATCTTATCTTGTACACATGCTAGAGTAAGGTAAGTTCGGGGTTTTTTTTCTTTTTTTTTCTTTTTTTGAAAGATAGGTGGTGGCAACAGGAGCTATCAAACCATTAAGCCCAAGCAGCAGATGGATTTTGAATTTTTTTTAAAAAAAATATTTATTTATTTGAATAATAAATATGGCTTCCCCTCTCACAGCAATGACTCTGGGCAGGATACAAAAATTAAAACTCAATAATTGAAAGCAACCAATGGGGTCCTGGGTAAATTCCATCATAGAAAATCACATCAATAATAGGACACTCCTAAGCTCTTGGTCCAAAGGTCCATAAGGGGCACTGAAGGAATATAGTTCCACAAGGCTTCTATAGAGAAAACACTGAGTCCAATCTGATGACATTGTTTAATAGAGGAAACTTGCCCTTGGACCATGCTCAATCTTGTATGCCAAGCAGAAGCAATGGGCTAAAGATGGCCCCACAAATAACCTGGCTTTATGTCATACAAAGACCCAGCTTCTCCACCTTGTTCTGCACCTCTACCTCTAAGCTTCCACCTTGCATGCCTCAGCAAGTGGTGGAATAAATGGACATAAAATGGCAATTTGCAATCAATACATTTATTTAAAATTTCTTGTTAATGAATTAATTTATTTCAATTTATAAGTCTCTAAACTCCAATGTTTTTAGGTTTCCTGCATGGATCACAGGCACAGATACATAACTTGGGCTGATAGACAGGCAATTATTTTTCTAGACCATTCCGTTCCCCTAATTTTTTTTCAACAGAAAAATAAAGATTTGCCCATAGAAAAGTTACTTTTATTTCTAGCTTCTGGGTCACCTGAATAGCTAGGTTAGAGTTAGGGCAGAACTCTCATATCTGCTGCTGAAGAACGAAAAGATGTCTCTGCTGCAGACACCACAATCAAAATTTATTTTGAAGTGTGTATATAAAATGAAATCAAACTTTTAGTTCCATATGTAAGCATACATAGAAGCCAATATTGCTGAGCTGACAAGGAGTTTCCATCAAAATATATGAGAAACTTCAACCATGTTAATCTGATTGTTGAGAGAAAAATATTTTTCTCATAAATTCTTTTATATAATCTTTATAATATTCCTTCTGTAAAAGAGTCATTTTAGCCAGCTGCCTTTATTATGCAAAATCTTCTCTGCTCGTAGAGGCGGCCTCAATTCTTTTTCTGCAAAACACAAAGATGGTCTGAAAAGTAAACAAACTAGCTTCATGGTTCATTTCTGGACAGGAATATAAAGGCTATGGGAGATATCATGTTTGTTTCAGGTAAAGTTACATAGATCTTGTCAGGTCACTAGCAAGACATAAAAGGCTATGTTGTCCTTGAATGAACTTCACAAAGGTGATAATGTTGACTTTGAAACACCACTGAGCACAATGGCAATCTGAACATGTGATTAATTCTCTGTATAGTACCATAACCCTGATGCAAGTAAGAAAGAAAAAGAGTCCATATGTTATAAATGGAAAAGTCAGTTTCCATGTTCTTAACACTCCATCTGATACAGTTTTGACCTTTGGACCAAGGAAACACATAACCATAGGACAGTTCTCCCTGGTTGTTTTTACAGCATTTTAAAGAAATACTACACTATAATACAGGAGGGGAGGAGATGAAGAGGGAGAAAGGGAGAGAGAATTACATATTATGACATATTAGCTTAATAAGTAGCACAACATAAAATTGATACTTAGGCACATATACTTTTTGTCTGTATTCCATACAGTGTATTCTTTGTGGGCTTTCAGAATGGCAGTCCCCAATAATGATGTTGATTGATTTCCAAAGCACAACAAAGTCAGCAAGCTTACCTATGGATAATATGGACTGGATACAAATATTGAACGCTTCTCTAAATCATGATGCTCACTTCCTACAATTAGATATAATAAAAAAACACCAATTTTATTATACCTATGCCTAGGTATAATAAAAAATAAACTTGACATTTAGGAGGTGAGAACTTTCCCACTTTGTTAGTATATTATTTTGTAGCACCATGATTCTTGAGCTGCTGAACTTGAGTTATATAAACCCACAGGAAACCACAGGATATGACCTACAGGAAACTTATTATTAAAAACCCAAATTGTGAAATAAATGATCAGTAGCTTTAGTTTAGAGTGATAATTGTATTGTCTTGCCAAATATTTATAAAAGTGTGGAACAGCAGATTTATTTTGAAAATTGGACAGTGTGTTTTGAGCTTTGCTGCATGATTTATAAACTGTATTGTCTTTTCCAGTGATTTTTATAGAAATGTGGGTTTCCTTCCCCTTTTCTTTATGTCTCAAACTTCTGAGACAGGCATAATTGCTGAGCCAGGAGCATAGCCATGAATGACCCAGATGGCAATCGTACTTGGACTTATATGCTGCTTCACAGCCCTCTCTAAACCCTCTTTACAGAGTCAGCAAATTGCCCCCAACAATCTGGGTCCTCACTTTACCAACCTCGGAAGGATGGAAGGCTGAGTCCACCTTGAGCCATTCAGAATTGAATTCCTGGCAGTTGGCAGAATTAACCTACAATACTGCATTCTAGCCACTGCACCATTCTGTTCTGTTGAAGTCATAAATTTTGCAAAAGCCAAAATTATCATAACCATAATGTCTTTAGTTCGAAGTCAAGAAATACCAAGAAAAACATAATATCTAGAATTCACAATACTTAATAATGTGTTTGGGGGGGGTCCTCTTCTCAGTGTTCTCCCCTCAACACAGTACATCACATATGTCTCAAAATCAGTATTTTAAAACATATTATTTGTATTATATGCAGATTATCTCTGTCATGTTTGCAGCACCTCAAACCTAACAAGCAAATCATTTCACAGACTTGGAGTAAGCATGTTCCCTATATCTGAGACCTAAATCTAGATTTCCTTTTGTTGGAATTCATTAAAAATTGTTCATACAGGTAGGTGAGGACAAATAGGCAAATAATTATATAGCAAGTTTCCAACCATTGATTGAAGATTGCATTACATGAATTGTTCAGAAATAATTAAATGAATACTGTAGTTAAATAGGTGGGAAAGAATGTCAGCTGTCATTTAATGTCCATATGAAATTACAGTATAAATGAAGAAGCTCCTATTTGCTTTGTGTTTTACAGATAGTCAGGGCCTGGATCTGGAAATCTCGAAGGCAAACTCCTTTGGATTCATTGGATGCATGTCATCTATGCAATATAACCATATTGCTCCATTGAAAGCTGCTTTAAGACACCCCAACCAAGCACCAGTGACAGTCCTGGGCTCGTTGTCTGAATCAAACTGCAGGTCATTGGTTGAAGTAGATGCAAATACAGCAACTTCAATTTACTCTTCCTCAGGTATGTTCAGCAGGTTTACAGTTTACAGGTAACTAGTTTAGTAATGTTTCTTATTTTGTTGCTTACTTTATGTAGTAGATGATGGAAATATGGTATGTATAAAAATGGAATATGTTTTTATCTTTATAAGTTGTTGTATTCAAGAACTTCAAGGCAATATTCAAATAAGATACAATATGATATCTTAATTATGTTGATGACATTATCCCCGTTGACCTCCCTGTTTCTACAAATACAAGAGAGGTGACCTGGTATTCCTTATTTTCTATATTTGTGATGGAATGTAAAATAAATTAAGAAAGGGATAAGTAATTAGCTATGCTGATTACCCACAGCATGGTTTCCAATGCATCTGGAAAGTTCTGTGCCTCTTGATATATAATATTAGAAATGTAGATTGTTGGTATTAACTGAACAGTTCTTTTAGCTCTTGTCTATTATTCATCTCTGTCTCTCTTTCTTCTTTGCCTTTGTCCTATTTTTGACAATTAATCATTTTGATCTCTGTTGATATTTAACTAATTGATATCAAGCCATATTTTTGCTAGCTGACCTGAGTATCAGACACAATTGCTGTGATCTGGATAGAGGGATTGAGTGGGAGTGAACTGCATGCAAAGTAAACTGGATATTACTCATAGTATTTTTTTACAATCTGTACAATACAATAACCACACAAGATAACATTAATAATATGCCATGCCAATATATTGCCTACAATAATATTATCATTGACCTTGATCTTATTTGTAGTTCTTTGATCTTATTTATAGTTTGTTTGTTTTTTGCTAATATAAGCAGGCCATGAAATCTGTACTTTTGATTCAGTAAAGCTACATGAATAGAGTTTAAATGCTGGAGGTTGACATCGCACAAAGGATATTTGCTTAGTAACATAGTAGTTTCATCAGGGTTTAATTACAGAAAACAAAAAATACATTTTTGATGAGCAAGTGGAAGAATTATTAAACACATTTAACTGAATTCCCAGCTTATTTAAAATCAGGGTTTTGGTTTTTTTTCAAAAATCAGCTTGCCAGAGAATTAATGAATGGTTTCCATGGAAGTGTAGAAAACGGGGAGTTAATAATTATGGTTTGGTTTCCCTACAATTTGGTTTCCCTACAACAATTTGGTTTCCCTACAACAGTGGTCCCCAATCTCTCTGGTTTTGTAGACCAGTGGGGAAAAGGGGATGGTTCCACGTGAGCAGTGGGCAAATGCACACAAATGCAGTTCCATTTGTACAAGCTTGTACAAGTAGAGTTGCACAGGCATATGCTCCTGCTGCTTCTAGGGCCCAGTTCTGAACAGGTTGCAGCCTAGTATTGAGCCAAGGCCTGAGACTTGGGGAATCTGAACCTACAATAAATTGATCCCTACAAACCTGTTTGGGTCTGTATCTCATCATCTGACAGGCTCTGACTAAGTTATTTAGGAAGAGAAAGTATACATACATACATATATACATACACACACACATACTTACATACATACATACATACATACATACATACATACATACATACATACATACATAATCACTTGGTATAATGAATTTGTTGCTTGAACTTTATCACCTCTGATAATCAGGAAAGGCTGATTATCTGCCATGCCTAGGCTGGCACAAGCTGTTGTTTTATGTTTGTCTCTTATCTTCTCTGGTTTAAGGAGAGACACTTTATATCCTGATGGTGAACTAAGCAGTTCATTTCCTGCTTGTGATAATTAAATGCTCCCTTGGGCATCTTAAGTGTTTTGTATGTTGGAAAGGAGAGAGCACATTGTAAAGCTAGGGTTAGTTGGAAGTGCATATACATACACACACAGTACACAAACACATACCCATGTGCCTTTCAGATCATTTTTCCCCAAAGGATATTGATTTCCCAGGCATAGGAATAGTGTCACTGTGGCAGTCTATCATATTTTTGTCTTTTTATGGGTTTGGGTCTGAGTCTTCTGGAGTCAAAGTGAGGGGCCATAATACATTAAAATGAAATATAATTTAGGATAAATTATACTAACATTCATTTTCATATAAAAGAATAATATGTTCATATCCCACCCCAAAAATGCATTCTACATTACAAAACCTACTTCAGCATAAAGAAGAGTGAATTACATATCCCAACAAACTCTTGTTGCTTCCAATAAACTGGAAGGATATGTCCTGAAATGATTTTGTTTTTTCTTTCCTGTTTAATTACAATTCAACATTATTGCCTTGTTTCTTTTGTTCTAAAACTGTTTGGATTTCTTCCAAATCACCATTCCGTTCCATTCACTGTCTCTGAGATATTATGAAGAAAACACTAGAATCTGTTAACAAAAAATAGAAACAAATTATTATAAGCTCCTTGTGTTGAATGAGTTCCAGTTTATGTGTGCTTTCTCTCTTTTTTGTAGTTACTAGATTGCCTTGTCATAGCTGTTACTGACAGTGAAAGCAGTTCTTACTAATGCAGAGTGGCAGCACCTTAAGTGGTTTTTCTAGGGATGGGTAAAAAGATGTGAGGGTATTCTTTCTCCATGCAAATCTAGTCTTATTTGTTGCTCTAAAATAGATGTAAGCAACTATTATCAATGGAGGGCCATGAAATTTTTAATAACCTGCCAGGATATAAGATATATAAACAAACAAACCTAAAAATAGGCTATCTTGACTTTATTTTGTTTTATCTCTGCCTCTCTCTGTGTGTGTCTTTGCTCTTTTTCTCTCTTTTTGTGCTTGTGCATGTATGTGTAAATGAGAAAGAGAAAGGCAGAGAGATAGAGATAGAGGGAGACCAAATATTCTATTTGAAAGCAATTACCAATATTTTGTGTAGATTTCTTAGCTAACATTAATGTGTATTAATTGGGCAAATGTTATTTGTTGCCAAATGTGTATTTAACTGAGGTGTTTCATTCTGAATGAACTTTATTAAAAATCTGTGGTTTTTTTGTGGTCCCTGGAGTTGAAAAGTATCATTTTCTCCTGAGGCTCAGAATCTTAGTTTTCATTCTGGACATGTTGCAATGAAACTAATAGACTCTCCCTAGAAAAGACTGAGGCAGATACTAACACAAAGTTATAGTCATGGTTGAGAAGCTTTCCAGATCAATAGAGGCAACATGTGGAAAAATGCCAAAGTTTGTGGAAAATCAGCAAAAATTGGATGCTTCAACTTGCATTTCTGATGGTCCCAAGCCACCTTTGGATACTCTGATTACATTTGGGGATATTTTGAAATGCATTATTATCATTATCTCTGTGTAATTCACTTGACTAATATGAGACAAGTTCCAGAGTGAAGCACCAAAGATACATGCATAGAAAAGTTAGGGTTTGTATTCATTTCTGTGCAAAATATAACCATGATTTTTGTTGTTGTTGTTGTTTTGGGGGGAGGGATGGAGCGGGGAATCTCTCAATAGAAAATATGTACTGGTCAACTTTTCTCCATCTCCTGATTCTGCAGAGTGCAAAAGAGATTCAAAGGGGAATTTACTGTCATGGATTTTTATCTATCAATCTGAAATGAATTCTATTTACTACTTATGCCTCTGGGTAAAAAGATGTTCAGTCTCTTCATGCATACATCTGATTGCAGATACATAGTTTTCCTTTCATTTTTAATGTTATTTCCTCACTTTAAAAAGAACCATTTTCTAATACAATATATAAAATTTAAATTAATCTCCACATTAAAAATAGTTAAAAATAACCAGAAGGCAATAGTTGTTAATTCTAATATTGATTTATTAATTTAAGAATTTCATCAGATGCATCAGGCTTTTGGGTGGCTCCCAGGAACCTTATAAGAAGTGCCATCACCTGTAGTTTTTTATATGGTGGAAAAGAAAAAAAGGCAGAACAAACAACTAAAATTTTATTTCATTTAAATTTAACTATAATCATATCAACTCTATTGTTTATTTAGTTTTAAATAAAATTAAATTCCAGGTTTTATGCAAGCCAGATGCAACAGTATGTTGGCTTGTTCAGATCAAAGATCCTCACTTGCATACTATGATTTAATTAAAGCAAGCTTTGGTTGTTCTTGTGACACACTGGTTGACGTGTTCAAAACATTCTTACTGATAGTAGGGAAAAATAAATGGGTAATAGGTATAACTAAGGGTAGTATCCTACCTCACAGATTCTATAACTTTCTTAAAAAATGGGAAAATTTTGATGGATGGGCAGAGAATGTCAATATCTATCAGCCCAGCTGGAGATCATCAGCTTATAGAAGATTATAACTTGATATATAAAACTGGTAATTGATAAAAGGCAACAAAAGGAAGGAAGGAAGGAAGGAAGGAAGGAAGGAAGGAAGGAAGGAAGGAAGGAAGGAAGGAAGGAAGGAAGNAGGAAGGAAGGAAGGAAGGAAGGAAGGAAGGAAGGAAGGAAGGAAGGAAGGAAGGAAGGAAGGAAGGAGAGGGAGGGAGAGAGAGAGGGAGGGAGAGAGGGGGGGAGGGAGAGACGCTTGCATTATGTTTCTTTCTTGTTTAATAAATGGATGGATATGTTTATAGATACCTGAAGGCTACACATTTATACCTTCCTCACATCCCAATTGGAATAGTCAATGTACTCTATATGGGGCTGCCCCTGAAGACTATTCAGAAGCTCAGCTGGTGCAAAATGTGGAAGTACAGGCAGTTGTGGGTGCCTGTTGTTTAGCACATGTGACACATATGCTAAACAGCACATGTTCTATGAGCTGCAATGGTTGCCAATAGGCTTCCAGGTACAATTCAAAGTGCTTCTAATTACTTATAAATTGAGTCTTAGCCCCCCCCCCCCCCCNNNNCCCCCCCCCCCCCCAAAGATCAGTGCCTTAAAAATATAAGCATTACCTTGGTTTTCCCTTTGAATTACAGATCCATTTGGGAAGGCCGATGATAAAGAACCACTCAGCAATGCTGTCAGAAGCGATTCAGCCTTCATTGGAGGTAAGTGGAGCAAATGTTTTAGTAATCAACATCACATGGCGATGCAGTGGCGAGAATGCAGTATTGCAGGCTAATTCTGTCAACTGCCAGGAGTTAGATTCTTAGGGTGGACTCAGCCTTTCATCCTTCTGAGGTTGATAAAGTGAGGACCCAGGTTATTGGGAGAAATTTGCTGACTTTGTAAAGTGCTTAGAGAGGGTTATAAAGCACTATGAAGCCATATATAAGTCTAAGTGCTATATGAGGGATTGGGTCATATGCCTTAGTGATTCTTCAACCCTCATTTTCCTTTAGTGGGTATAACTGTTAAAACTACTTTTTCTTGCCTTTCCCAATTATCCAATATTTCTGATTTAAAATTGTATGTAGGCAGAGTAGGGGAAGAATAATATTTCTGAGTTTTTAATAGGGATTTTTTCCCTTTTGTTTGGTGCTATTTTAATTCTACTGGAATCCATGGAAAATGCAATTGCATATGCTAGTTCCAGTGATTTCTTTATCCATCCACAATTTATCTTTAGCAGCACCAGAATGATGACCATGGAAAAGCAAAACACTATTGGCAGGATCTGTCCTTTTTATCTTAGCTTGCTTTTCCTAAGATGGGTTGGAACTCAGAACCATTAAGAAGAAAATTTATTTGAAAACTGATTGTAACTAATCA
Source organism: Laticauda laticaudata (assembly GCA_004320025.1). NCBI lineage: Eukaryota > Metazoa > Chordata > Lepidosauria > Squamata > Elapidae > Laticauda > Laticauda laticaudata. The sequence continues at coordinate 16,636 of BHFT01034036.1, forward strand.
CCAGCTCATGTAGTTGCCCTGTAATGGCATATACTGCTACTGTGTCCAGAGCCTTAGAAAATATCTTAATTTGGTTTTGTGTTCTACAGCATAGATCTAAAAATAATTTTGAAAGATGAGCAGTTTTCTGAGTTTATTTGGGGTCATTCATCTACTTTGTCTCATTGCACAATTCAGTGAAGTATTTTCAAACTTTATGACCCACTGAACTTCACAATTATGTAACATGAATTAGAGTACCAAAGAGAAAGTAATTGAATTAGTACTATAACCAATTAAATGAATATCCAGTTTCGGCTAGATTGACTTGAGACTATGAATGTTTTAAATCCCCTCAATAGTAATTATGATAATTGAGAGTTCTTACCAATGGATAACTTCTATTTGTATACAGATTGATGCTTATATGTCATGGAAATTTGGTAACAAAGTATATTCATTTAGGCTTCATTTGAGAGGAAGGGATTGGCTATTCCCAACATCATGTGAGCAGATTTTCACAATGGATCTCCTCTGCTTCCTCCTGCATGAGTACCACCCTTACCTCCAGATGTCTCACCCTCTACTATAGACCTCAAAATCTCAAAATCGTACTTAGAAGCAGTATGAGGGAACTGCAGAATAGCTTGCCATTTTCCTAAGCAAGAGGCACCAATGAAATAGTAGTAAACTCTTGCATAATAATAATAATAATAATAATAATAATAATAATAATAATAATAATAATAATAATAATCTGTGCACGAACAGTGTTTGCTGAAGTAATACAACATGAAATATAGTGCACCAAATTTGGCTGGTTCTCTCCTGATGTCAGGAAAAAGGTTGAGGTTAAGTATAACAAACCTGTATGATTATAGACAGAATTCACTTGAGCAGCAACAGTGAACTTCACAAGAAAATGAAATCTATTCTGTTCAATAGGCCACATACCTCACTTTGAACTTCTCCTTATATTTACATTTTGTCTTTTGCACCTCAGGTGTTATTGCAGTTGTGATCTTCATCATCTTTTGTATTGTGGCCGTTATGAGCAGAGTCCTCTATCGGCACAAACAGACTCACCGGAACAGCCAGATGAAGGAAAAAGAGTATCCAGAACACCTTGACCGTTCTTTTAAGACTGAGGTTGACTTACAGAACCCAGTGAGCGAGTGCAAACGAGAATACTTTATCTAAAAGACTCTCTCACTCCTTGTTACACTTTGGCATTTCCATGATGATGATGGTAGTGATGGTGGTGATGGTGTTTTTAATCCATCTGTTACTTTGGAATTTCCCCACTCTTTGGAAAGAACCAATAGACACAGAAGAAATAGGCAGAACTGTACTGTTCTCCATCCAAGGTCACCATAGATAACACCTAACTGTTCAAGCACCCATGTATTCTAAGTTCATCATTACATGCATGGTTGACTATTTAGTGTTTGGATTTCTGAGATGTTGCTTTCTGGACCATTTCATCTTGGACCTGAGTGATATATACTAGAGGTAAAGTGTGCAAGCTAATTATGTAGCATTACAGCTATTGCAACAAGATAGTGTGAAAGAATAAGATCAAATTATCTTGCTAAAAATGTACTTAAGATGAGCCAAATTCTTTGTCTTGCAAATTGGCATAATTCTGTTTTGTGTCTGTGGTGCTCTGCTGAATTTGCAAACTAAGGATCTGGAACAGGCTTTTTCATTTATGTTTGATCACTTCTTTTCCTTCAAACTGAAACATTTGTCCAGAACAAGGTCAGAGTATGCAAGACCATATTACTTTCTGAATGGGCAGGCTGGAGAGAGCTGAGACTACTGGGATAATAGATTTAACAGATTTAACAAATTTAACAGATTTAACAGATTTAACAGATTTAACAGAGTTGGAAGGGACCTTGTAGGTAATCTAGTCCAACCCCTGCCCAATCAGGAGACCCTACACCATTTCTGACAAATGGCAGTCCAATCTCTTCTTGAAAGTCTTCTCCTTGCATAAATCTCCTTGCATAGCCCCTTTAGTTTCTGGGTCAATTTGGTTCAAGAATCATGTGGCACTCAAGGTAGGCTTATGAGATTCTGAGAAGCAACTTGGCTTTGTAAGAGGCATCACTCAACCACTCATGTCCTCCAGGATAGAAGAGTTTGCAAGCCTGCAGTAGAGTTGGCCTAAAGATGGAGAAGAGCAGAGACATTTCCATTGGGCTTGAGCACCAGTGATGCCTTTGGCATTCCAAAATAATTTGTAAGTGGTCTTCATCTGAGAGCCACTCGGTTCTTATACTTTGAAGGAACACTTTGTGGCTGGGCCAAAGGAGCCCCATGAGGAGGGCCAAGGAGGCAGGAGATGTGTCATGTGCTCAGAGTTTCAGCAAATCCAGAAAGGTCTGCTCCAGAAAGCCTGCCCAATGAATGCTTAACTTCTGCTTTGGCCTCTTCGCATCACCTTCCCCATTGGTTTCTTGGGGAATGGCACTTTCCTATCCTCCTCATTGTGTCTCTCTGCTGTCCCTCTTGGGCAACATCTTTCAAAGGGCCCTGAAAGGGGGCTTAAGCAATGCTTCTCTATACCATCTTCAATTAGGTGTGAGTCAGGCATTGTGCAACCTGCCTGCACATTTCATGAAGCCACATTTAAATAGGGCTTAAGGAACTTCAGGAACACAGAAGACTAGTCCCTCTGTCATTTGTAGCTAAAATCATACACACACACACACACACACACAAAACATGTTAAAATGTTCACTTTTTTTCCTTTCCTTATTAATTTTGATCTGGAACTTTGTTGATTTGAAAATTGTCCTCCCTGCCTGCCTCCCTTTTATTTTTAATGTAGCATCTGGAATGAAGAGATTTTTTTTCAAATAAGGTGTTCAGTCTAGGGAAACAGTTCTGCCACATTGCTGATGATGTTAAAAGCTGAGTAAAATCAACATTTTTTCCAGAAGTGGTATTTCCAATGATAGAAACAACTAAAAAAAATCAGGTGAGGGGGGTCTTTGTGACATCTGCATAAGTACCAACCTGGCAGTTTTTCCATTTCAACAGAATGATTAATGGGAATGATCACAGAGAGAGAGACAGAGACAGACAGACAGACAGACAGACAGAAAGGAGAGAGAGAGGGAGAGGGAAGAGAGAGGGAATTCCCACATTATGTTGTAGCAGTGTTTTGATAAAATCACTATGAGTGAATCACTGCAATTGTTAAATTAGTAACACAGTTGTTAAGTGAATCTGGCTTTCTGATTGACTTTGCTTGTTAGAAAGTCACAAAAGGTGACACTGCTGTCATAAATGTGAGTCCATTGCCAAGCATCTGAATTTTGATCATGTGACCATGGGGATGCTGCAACCGGTGTGTCAAAAATGGTCATAAGTCACTTTTTTTTCAGTGCCATGTAATTTCATACACTCACTAAATGGACTGTTGTAAATTGAGGACTACCAGTATGGGATTGTTGTTGCTGATGATGGTGGGGATGTGGCAAGCAGAATGATGACCACATCGGAACACAAATGTCACCTTTTTTTCGCTTGCGAAAAAAATTGCATGCAAGCAGATAAGGGGTGGGGCTTGTGTTATGACATCATCATACATCGTACTTTTCTTTAAAGTATTTTCTAAGTAAAAGCCTAGCAAACAGTTATAAGATGCAAATGTGTCTCTCTTTCAGACTCATCAGCTGACTCCACATTTCTATATAACAAAAATGACATTATGTGGCCAGAATATTCAAGGCACTGAGAAAGCTCTGAATGAATAATACCTTTTTCCTGGTGTAGAAATTCCTTGATTTTGACCTCAGGACATTCCTAGAGTGCATCTGGGCAGAACTAGATTTTTTTTCTTCTGAAGTGTAACTAAGTGATAAACTTATCAGTAGAAAAACACACTTGTTAACTTCACTAATGGGTGACTTCTTCTTTCTGAGATATTCCTCTTTGAGCAGCAGGTTCATTGTGAGATTTGGTATTTTATCGAAAGCAAAATCCCAGATTCTGAAATAACTGCTAATGTTTTCAATATAAAGAGCTAGGTTGAAAAAATAGTTATTTTCCTAAATGCAGAGATTATAGTTGGTCTTATGGTCTTATAGTTCTGCATACAAAGATTGTTAATCAGATGTTGTAGGAAACAACATCTTGGAAACAATCCAATTAGAAGCTTGAAAAAGTAGATAATGTGATATGAAGGTAAAACCCAGGCCCTGCAGGTTGTTAGTGATTAATTTCTCTGAATTTTAATTGTATCACATGATTTTTTTTTTATTTTTTCAGAACCTTGGTAGATTCAATCTACCTAGCCCCTGATCGACTGATCGCTAGGTTACATAATATATTATCCAAGATCAGGGTTTTGTGGTGGTCAGTTATCTACCACCCATTTCAGAGTCTCTTGGAATTTTCCAGAATTGCTGTTGGTACTAACCTGATAAGCCACCCGGAGTTCAACGAATAATATTTAAAAACAATCCCAATCATCAACAATAGGAAGCCATCCTTTTACAACCAAAATTGGAACTAGAATTTGCATTGCTAGCAAGGCAATCATTAAGTAAATCACGACCTTTTTGCAGCAGATATTAAGCATATCTGTTACATGAATCATGCCATTGTAAAAGTGACTCCAGATTTCCCATAGTCTGAGGTCATATTCATCCCCTTCTGTTGTTCCCCAGTAACAAATATCCATTGAAACAGAAAATTTTCAGAAGGTTCCCCAAAGCCAGGATAAAAAAAAAGAAAAATCAAAGCTTGCCTTCATAGTGAAGGTATTCCAAACAGTTGATGCTATCACCCAAAATACTTGCCTTCTTGCCCTCCCTCATTTCACATGGGAGCAGCAACTTGAGCGTGGTCTCTTTTGATATAATGAGAAAATTGAGACATTTGGAACAAGGCAGTTCCTAAGATATCCTGGTGCTACACCATATAGAGCAGGGGTGTCAAACTCACGTCATCATGGCAGCATCACATGACATATCAGGAACTTTTCCCCTTTGTTAAACCAGGCATCAGTGTGGCCAGTGTGTGATGTATTGACAGCCCTGATATAGAACTTCTAAGTGAGTAGTGAAAGCAGATCTAGTAGTAATAATCAATCCCACAACTTAATTACTTCCTTTTGCTTTAAATTTTTTAATTAACTTCATTGGATCTCCAAAAGTATATCTAACAAATGTAGACTTATTTCTCTGTCACTGCCATGTTATCCATGCAGTGAAACCTATGAACTCTGTCTACTAGCCCTGAACAGAATAGACCACCTTAGCAGTTCTGGTATTTGCTGTGGTTTCTAATTGCCTATAATTAGAAAGGCAATTGGCCTCCTCTTCCAGGAGAGACCAATAATCCATCCCAATGCTACAGAAGCAACATGGAGCACAACTGTTCCCTCCCCATTAGCACTATGAAGCAGCCTATCTAAAAAGTGTGTGGTAATCTTCCATCTCTACACTAAGTAAACAAATTAAGGTGATTTACATGACACCACAAACCCATTTGCCTGTGTTTTTAATGATTTAATCCCTCTCAACTAAAAACTCTCCATCAGCCAGAGTGCCTGATGAGAAGAGATAGGTCTATCACCCAACGATTGGGCTCTACCTGTGATTCACTTCTTTCTTAACCTTAAAGTTATGTCTTCCTTATTGAAGCCACTTTTTTCCCTAACAGAAGACAATTATTATCTTGGCAGATTTCATCTATCATATATGTTTCTCTGCCTTTGTTTAAACAACTCAGGTTCAGACACTGAGTTTCAAGGGAAATGACCTGGTTTCCTGAAAATCAAAACCCATTGCCCCCAGAACAAACACATAACTTATGTACAACAGTCAAATGACTGATATTGGACTCTGGATTCAATAAACTGGAAGGCACACCCTCCCTTTCTAATTTTCTAGTTTTGTACAATTTACAGTTTTTTAGTATTCCTTTTTAAGGGACTGTTGGATTAGATGAATGATTCCTATGTTACACTTCTATAGAACTTGATACACTGGATTCATCACTCAGCATCTAAATTCTCTTTGCTCATCAGTCTCTAGAAATGGATAGTCAGGGTGCTTTTCATTCTGCAATCCTCCCCTGTAGAATTCTTTCATAAACCTCTGTGTTTATTTGCTCCTGTTAGCTAGTTTTATTCATGAGCTCCCATCTGTTTCTCCTCTTTCCAAAAATCACGAGCAGAGTCTGCATAAAGCTACTGGCAATTTTCCGGAAAGAGGGCAAAAAACAGTAGAGGGAAGATATGTCTACAAATCATTTCCTCTAGAGGAGGGCTGTCAAACTCACATCATGGCAATGTCACATGATGTATCAGGACTTGCTTCCTGAAACTCCTCCCCTTCGTTAAACCAGGCATGGGTGTGGCCAGCACATGACTCATCTAGCCCATGGGCTGGGAGTTTGACAGCCCTGCTCTAGAAGATATGTAGATAAGATGCTTTCTACCCAAAGCTTAACTTTCTGTCTTCAACTTAACTGTCTTCAACCACTTCTGTGTATAAAATTCACTGAATTATATACTATCTCATATAACCCTCAACAATCACCAGATCTTATCCTTCCATTTGCTTGATATTTGATAATTAAGAGATCACCTAATGTAATATGTGGCTATGGTGATACTTAGTATATGTATTTCTATATTTCCAACTTCTCTTGCCCATACATATAAATAAATAGCATTTCTTCAGGTCATGTTCTGAATTATGGCTAATGGAAGGAGTTGAGTGAGATAAGGGCAGAAGAAAAAGGGAGAAGCCCAAAGAATTCTAAGTATTAATTAGTTATTTTTCTTTTTAAGGACCCCACATTTTTCCTCATTATTTTGACAGTTCTTTAGTCAGGTCATTTTATTTTATATGATTTCACTAACAGGAAACCATTCATTCGTGGCTCATTTAATTACGTTCTGAAAAGAGAAAGGAAAAAGAAGTGGAATTCACATTTTTATTCCAATAACTTTTCCTCCCATAAATTACTGTGCCATATTTTCCCCTTATTCAACACAGCTGTTATAAATCACCCATTTGCTCTGCTGCACATTCTTTTCTTCCCTTGATAGAAAAGTCCATTGAAAATGTACCAAATTTAGCCCCGAGCTGAATCTCTAATGAGATCAAAAGAGAAGTTCAGGACAATATAACAGAGCTGGATTCTGAATATATGCCCACAAGGAGATACATACATGCATATAGATCTCACAAGTAGATAGATATAGACATATAGAACAAGCATACAGCTCACACACTTACATGCATATACAGACATTCTATCTGACTTCATTGGTCATGTAAAGTTTATCTTACAAAATGAATCTCTAGTTTCTAGCTCAGAAGTATTTCAAGTTCTCTTCTGCAGAAATTGGTCTACTTTCTTAAGTGTAGAGAGCTGTTTGTTCACATCCTGCTTTTATTATTTTTTTTAAAAAAATGTCAAGGCAATGAATACACATAGCAGGCTCTGCAGTGTTCATTATACATTTGGGGGTTCACTGCAAGTATTGCAGTGCAGGATTAAAACACTGGGGACAGAGTTTGCCGCTGTAATGCAGCCGCATTGAAGGAGAATTTGCAAGGGCCAAAAAAACTTGCAAGTACTTTTTTATTTCAAACTTTGAATCCTTAAGTGACTTACCTTTCTGTACACAGATCTAACTCAATCCTCCTTTCAGCTTCTAAGGAAGGGAGAGACTTTGTACCCAGCAATTTACAGATTCCATTAAACCTTATTGGACTTGCTGTCCTACTTTCTTATCTTAATTTGTTAACTACACAATGTTGCATTGTGTGCTACTAATTGGAGGCTTTCTTGCATAGGAAAGATACTGTGTGTCCTACATAATACACTGTGCATTAAATAGAAGCCCTTGGATTTTAAGTTTAATTAGACCTATTGAAATCAATAGAATGAAATTGGCATAAATCTTAAGACCTTGAATTTCATTCCCATCTCATTAAAAAGCATTATAATTAACTGCTTACTGCCTTTTATGTATAATCTTGGCACTTACTAAGCTTACACAAGCAATCTAAAGGATTTCGATAGTTAATATGAAATATATCCCATCAGGAAGAATTTGATTGTTAGTGTCATCAAAAGATTAAAATCTGCCTTAGGCCTTTGTGGGTCTTAATAATAATTTACTCCATTTGAAGCAGAATTGGTTTCTTTGCAATTTCTCAAAAAAAATTAGATTTTAATGGAAAAGAGAACAATATTTTAATATAATTTATTGTTCTAGTTAATCAAGTTGAAATATTAGCTACAATTATGTGGACATTTTTTCTGTTTTTCTATTTTTTATAGAAAAAGAAAGGAAGGAAGAAAAAGGAATATTCTTCCAAAGGAAGCCTTTTTCTAATTGTCCTCCCTTTTTTGAATTCCAATTTAGTTCACTTAGCAGAAGAGCTTTGAAAGAATCCTTCCATCTATAGAAGGATATTGTTGGACACAATAATTTATTTCAGTACACAAATGCATTCATATTAGGAATAAGATTCCTTATACTAAGGTGGAAGCATGGAAGCAAAAATGCCATTATTGGAGTCATAGCATTTATCCAAGACCCATTATATAATTTGGCTTCATTTCTATTTCCATTCCAGATGAGCTCTTGGATGCAACATTTTATGACTTTTCACTATTTTATTAATATGAAAATAAATAAAACTTCAGTTTGTATTTCTAAGATGATTTTTCATCTTGGGTCTAATATTTGTTGCTGTTATTGTTGTTGTTGTTTGACTTCACATACCCCATCATGCCACTCGCTTTCCCAGCATGGCCATTGGTGTGAACAAAGATTATTCACTTCTGGCTTATGTCTTTGTCCTAAGAAATTCCATTGATTTACCATTCTCAGTATTGTTAGTAGAAGAGAGTGATGATGGCTTAGTGATGAAGACTCTCGTCTCTCACTTTGAAGGTTGAGAATTCATTCCTAATGGCAGATGTTTCATTCCTAGGGTGTGAAGAAAAAAAAAATGCTGTGAGTTCCATGTGGTGTCAGGAAGGGTATCTGGCCAGTAAACACTCATCTCCATCCAGTTGCCCTGACAGTACCCTGAATTAAGGGATTACAAAAAAGGGTGTATAGTTAATAAAAATATTAGTTTAATAATCTACAAATACCAGATTCTCTTTACACCATAGTTAAGTATAACGATACTAAAGTTAGGCTTGCTTACTTATACTTTTTAATTTTGTTTTCTCCTAGTCAAACTAGCCTAACTAACAATATGTATTTGTATAAAATAGCATCAAAAACTTAAATATCACAACAAATTAAATAGACAGTATGATTTATAATTCCAGTAAAATATCCAGGCAACAGTCTTAAAATCAGACTTGGGGAGAAATTCTTGAGTATAAAAATAATATGCTAAAATAAAATACTGAAATACATCAAGGAAGGAGCAGACTAAATGTACAATTTAAAAGAGTCCCATAATGCCTCCTTCCGAATAATACCCATCCTTTGAAGAGAACACCTTTTACAACATGCAGAAAATGTCAGATAGGTAGGATCCCAGACATTTAGGCTTTTATATTTAAACACCTTGAATTAATCTGGAAATCTATAGGAACTCAGTGAAGCTTTGTTGGAGCTGGTGACACATGCTCCCACTGGGAAATTCCCAATAAAAACCAGGCTGGTGAATTTTGGACATCCTGCAATTTCCAAATCTCTTTCAATGATATCCCCATTTAGAGAACAATACTGTAGTCTGTTCAATGCTTGTTCAGAAAACAAGATTATTTTGTGATCCAAAATAGTTGCTAATACTCAAAACTATTGATGGATTATTGATAGGATTAGTGGTCCAGGAGTTAATTTAAATTTTGATTCAAGTTATCTCTCTCTATTCTTTTGTTTTTGCTGATTTCTTGTTACTTTCTTTTTGCTGAGGTTCTTGGACAATTGTTGCTAAATACTTTAAAGAGCTTTCATTATAGGCTTGTACAAGTCATAATTTATCATATGAAATCCAAGAAAGACATTGTTTGGTCATCTTTGATATTTTAACTATAAAATGACAGTTTACCAGGGAGCATCAAGAAGCAAGCAAACACAATATGGGTTTTGTTAATTCTGCTAAAGCTGTGTGGGCTCAGAGTTGTGATTTTTGGAGAGTGACATCAGTGGTCCATTTTTTTTATTAGGAAACTTAGTGACATACTAAGGATAAAATTCAAAAGAGAAAAAGCTAAAAGAAAGAGAAGTTTTCTAGAAAGTTAGTTACAATAGTCAGTAGAGGGTGCACACATGCATGTCTAGAGGAGAAATTTCAAAATAATGAAGTTACCCAAAATCTCTCCCCATCAGTTCTTACAGATGGCATTTAAATTCTCTAGAGCTTGGCCTTAAATATGGGCATATCCATAAGAAATGGGTGCAAAGACTCTTTTGTCATCAATCAACTACTTTTATGCCAGAAAAAACAAATAAACATGTTTTTCGTGTCTGAGAATTGGCTTTCACTCATGTTCACTCATGCCTTATATATTGAGTAATTGTTTCATAAATATATATTGATGCAGAAAGTTGAGGCAGAATGTTCATTTTATTTGATGGAAGTGAAATGAAGAGATATTCAGTGCAGTGAAGGTATACATTTTGCTATCAGTTAATTAACAGAACATGAGAAATCAATTGTTGCATTTGGTGTGTGAATCTAAGACTGAGATGCAGGATGGACCACATGGGAAGTTATCAGTTTCCCTTGAGACATCAGGCTTCATCAACATCTAGCCATTTAGAGAAAATGAACTGTATACTTCCTGTTTAAATTCCATTACTTTTTTAGTTCCTTTCCCCAATTTTGTGACTTATCATCGAAATAAAACTGCAACATTTATTATAAACCAGAACAGGATCACAAGGGCTGAATAACTTCTATCTTGTTTTGTTTGTTGGGAAGAAAATGTTGACACTGGATGATTTCAACCTTTTGCTAAATATATTTTTTGTTAAATAATGTAGTAAAGCAGAAAACTAAAAGAGGAAAACTTCAAGAAAAAAGAGCACGTTAGAGAATTGCTGTAATGGATCTTTTGAACTGTTCTAATTCTAAAAGGAAAAGAAAGCAAGGATATATATTTTGGATTGCTGTTTCACCACATTAGTTGGATAAAGGGCTATGTCATGAAGTAACATGCTTAGATTGTGATCCTATGAATTCTTATGATAATGAATCCTAATGGTACCATTCTGGTGCCTTTCTGGAAGAAAATACTGTCATTTTTTATTTAAATTAAACTCATATTTTAGAACATGAAAATTGCACTGGATGCAGATGGCACCTACCTTACTCCAACCACAACAATAGAAGACTATTTTGTGGCAACTGTTGGGAACCATGCAACTGTATAAAGAAGAAAGCATAACATGGGAGCCAATATTTCCTTGCACATACACATGGGAATAATATGCATTTGGAATAATGTGCATTTGGAATAATATTGTTGTGGCAAGAATTAGATGTTGATGCCTGCTTTATTTTTTAAGAAAATAAAAGATGCTATCACTTTATTTTATTGAAGGAATTAGTTGAAATGCTCTTGGCAATGATTTTTCCCCCCTGGAGATACTCCAGGTCTACAATGACAAGTTAATATCCATCATTATGTTGCCAATTTTCACATGTTTCTCTCTTTCTCCATCTAAAGTAATTCTTATTGCTATGTGTACTGAGAGTAGAATATTTTTTGTGAATTTTTCTTTTTGGGAGGGAGGGGGGGCAGTGATTCTTTCTTTTTTAATAGTGATCTTTCTGGATTGCAGTCTGGGAAGATAACATGAACATTCTTCTCTGTTGATCTTATTAGATAAGACCCCAAAATTGCAATGCCTTCTTCTCCTTTTCCTTTTGCTTTGTTGTTGTTGTTGTTGTTGTTTAGACAGGTGAGCATACATACGGAAACAGTAAACAGGCAGCTTTAAAAAAAATAAGTGTGGAAATAGGCTTGTTCATTGTCCTTTAGCATTATAATACTTAAAATTCAAGTTGTTGATACATATGAATTCACTCATATTTTTTTCCCGGGGCAGGGGACACTAAGAATTGTAGGCTTTTGGTATAGCAGGTTCTTTGTAATTTTTGAAAAAAACACAACTAAATGTGTGTTTTTGACTGAAATATTTCAGGAATCCAAATTCATCCATCTTTACTAAAAAAAGAATGTTTATTATACCTTCTAAACTTGTGCATAATTTACAATTATCATAATTTGTGTTGTTCTTGGCCACTGTAGTTAGCAAACAGAAGTTATGGCTTAGCATGCTAAAAGAACCCAGTAAAATGGAGCTTAGCAAATAAATCCTGATTAAGGAATTTGTAGCTTCTCAGTTTAGTTATAGCTTTGGTGTTCCTTGGTAATCTCAATTCTAATCAGACTCAACCCTGGTTAACTGTCAAGCCCAAAACAAGATCATTTAAAGCATTGCTACCTATTAAGATTTTCTCCTTTGGGTTTCCTGATCAGTGCATAGATATCCCTATAGTGTTTAGGCTCAAGGAGTAGTTTGCCAATTATTTTTGTCAATTGATTGATCAATTAGCATATTCTGTGGTGGTTTCCCATTCACATATTGACCAGACCCAACCATATTAGTTTCTAAGACAAAAGCAGCATGATGTTGTTATCTGCTGAAATGCAACAAAGTTTAAGATCATGCCGGCTAAGAAATTCCAGGAGTTAAAATACACATAGCTGTTAGGATTGCAAAATATTGATTGGATTTTGGAGACATGCAATCAGTAACATTTGCCATTGTCATTTGTGGGTTAGACCTTTCATCAACATGTATTACTTTGCTACATGGGTATCTACAGTAGGTAACACAGTTAATCCAACCACCAACAAACCAGAATACCATGCAATGGATACAGAGGCCAAACAACTGCAACATATAGGTTCCATTTCATAAGACCATAAAGAATTCTTTGGAACAAAAGAGTGATCCATGGGCCCCATGTGGTCCTAGTACTCCTTCTGTGGCCCTGAAAGTATCCCAAGAGAAGGATGGGGGGGGCAGTTAAAGGGCAAAATGGTGCTTTAAGTTTTGCAGAGACTTAAAGCATCTATTTTGTGCTTTGATCTCCCTGAAACCCTAACTCTCTCCAAAATGGGCTGGACATTTTTTATCTCATGTATTCTGATGACTTCATGAATCTTTAACCATACCTCCTGAGGTCTTTGGGGATAGGAATAAATAATTCAATAAATGTTTTACTCCCATTGACAAGAAAATTGCTTGCCTTGCCTTGATAGCTTAGTAAGAAATAACTGGAGGGAAGTCTGTAACACCAAACAATAGAATGGAAGGTTGTTTTCTTGTAGTGTATGTTTATACCTTACTTACAGTTTGAATGATATAATTAGATAACATTTGGGCCATCATTAGATGCCAATTCCAGTGTTTAAATCTACTGATACCATGAAACCTTATACTGTTATTTGTGTAACATTCAGATAAATGGAGCTGAAGCCAGTTGTGTGGTTTGACAATTATCATACATTAATTAATTTAGATATATATTTTCAGTCCCAATTTATTTTATGCTGAAAAATAGAGGGATGAATATATATTTGGCAGACACTGCTATTATTGGAATAGAACAATGTGACATTCAAATTTAACTGTTTGGCTCAGTTTTATTTATGCTTTGTTTTTAATTGATCTGTCTACTTATAACAAGACCTAATTTTTCTTTAGTAAAATGTTCCATGATTTGGATCAAAATTCATGCTTGTTCCTAAAACTGATATATTGCTGACATGCCTAAAACACATTGAAAATCTGCCATATTATGATACATTGCTAGCTTCCACTGTACTGAACATCCCAAGAGTGTCTTCTTCATCTGTACTGCTTCTCATCTCATTTCATTCTGCAATTGATATCAAACTCCAAATGCAGCCTCAAATTTTGAAAAAAAAAGTGTTTCTAAAAATCTTATGTCTGCCAGTAAGCAATAGGTGTAATCTAGGTCACTAGCCCTCATGTTGGGCATTCTAAGAACTTAGGGGGAAATGTTCAACCATCTCTCCTTTTTTATATTTTCCTCTGTCAGTCATGTTGCCCATGAAATGAAGTTGCCAAATTGTCATTTTGCCCAACTGTAGCAGGTAGTTGGCACATTGGACAGGAGGCACAGAAAACACATGAAACAATAAATCTATCTCTTGCTCTGTTTCCCTGAATGTCCCTATCCATGCTAAAAAGCACATTGAAAATCAGCTTAATACACACCATGGTCTTTTTATTCCAGTAAAAACCAAAAACAAGGGTTCAACTGATCCTTCCTCTAGAATTTGCTTTTGAAGATAGTATCCCCTAGGATGTAGACTCAGTTCCAAGTCAGTTTTGTAGACCATGTATCATGTCTTAATACATTGTATGGGGATTAAAACCAACAAATAAACAAAAATAGCCTTAGCTTTTCTTTTTGTTTTCTATGGTTATTGTTGTATAAAAGACCTAAACTGTAAATAATGTATATTTAATAAAAAAGAGCCTTTTGTATGATTTTGTGTGGAATACTAGCACCATGTGCTATAATTCTTTCCAATATAGAAATAGACTGTGGGGGTGTTGGGAGAATGATAATCCTGAAAAATGATTGTATTCTGTTCTTGTGGGTGATTAATTCCTACTGCCCTGGCAGTGTTGTAAACAGTAATAAAATGTGAAACTCCCACAACTCAGATTTATTGATTTCAAACACTGCTAAAAGTTCTGTCAGAAGTCATTTGATTACTACGCAGCATCATAGGCTCCCATAACTGATCATGGTTTGCTGTACCTGCCTTTGAAATACATAAGGATACCATAATGTGCTGAACAATGATCAATAGAGATCTAAAGCTAGAGATCCAGTTGGTATCAGTTCACAAGACATTCATCCACAGGAAACTCTGCTCCTAGGTCCATAACACCAATTTTGGGGGGGCTCTCTTGTCACACAGGATGGGGGAGGAGGTCAAGATAAGTTGTGTGATGGTCCAGAAAATCTTGTTTGTCTCATTTTCCCTAACCTGTTGTTGGATTGGAATTGAAAATTCTTCAGAGCAGGTAAGGTCAGGAAACAGATACCACAAGGATTGCTGGAACATTATTGTTATTAGATAGAATAACAAAAGCCTGAAAACCTGAGCAATTTTTCCTCAGTTGCCTTATCCTTAGTTTTGTCCTCCGCTTGCACTAAAGAAAATGAAAATTATCAGAAAATGGAAATTATCTTGAATTTCTTTCTGACCCACTCTTCTTTCTCAAGGCTAAGAGGGTGTTCACTTAATCATTCTTTCATTCCTTCTTCAAGGTTAGTTCTGTGCTTTTCTGCAGAAACCAAGTTAATTGAGAGAGAATCGAACAGGCAGCCATCAGGCCTCCCACCCTGTCTTATCTGTACTATATGTCTGTATTCTGTGACATAATTTGAATTCTTTCTACCTCCTCTCTCAGGAGTTTCTGCTCTTACAGCAAATTCTTTTTCCCTCTACAGGGTCTCTTTCACTTGGGTGAGAAATGAACAAAGAAATACAGACTCTCAACCACTTTGGTGTCACTTATTATGAACACAATGCTGAGGTGCCTAGAATTGCCAGTGCCCTGTTTAATAGGCATGGCAAAAGAGATACAATGCACAAAGAACAAAAACAAATGACAAAATCTCCCAACACAACCTGCCAGCAGTATCTATGTTGCAGCATGGAAGTTTTGGATTACAGAGAAATTCTACTTTCACCTGATATTTGCACACAGCATCATGATGTATTAATGGTACTAGTACTGGTTCCTGACATTATCCCTCAGTCTCTTTGACACTGTCTTGCATCACAGCAAATTAAAATCAGTGGAGATGAAGACAGGCTGCCTAGAAAATAGCCAGCACATGTGCTGCTGTTGCCCTGCCTCTGTGAGTCCTCTCCCCAATCAGCACAGCAATATTGGCTACAAGAGGGGGGGGGGAGGGAGGGAGAGAGAGACATTCTCTAGAAGAACTCACAAGGAGTAGGAGAAGCAGGTCTCACAACGAGTAGGAGTTGGAGTGGCAGTAGTAGCAGTAGAGTAGTGGTGAATAATGACTAACAATTATGAATGCTTGTTTCTATGTGTTGTCTAGGGACTTGTATTGTTTTTGACTCTTTTGTATTTGGACCCCACTAAACTGGATATGGTTAAAACAACCCATGGCATACTGAGTTTATTATCAGGATCCAGAAACTCCCACAAGGCTCCACAATAACATGCTGGACAATAATAAAATATTGCTAGGAAAGCTTCATATAAATAACTCATCAGTGACATAACACATTTGCAATCCTTAACAGCCCAGATTTGTTTCTTTTGTACCCAAATGCTGACTTCCAGCATCACTTCTTGGGTTGCTTCTGAGGCTGTAAGTTTATTGCAAAGGGACTTCTATTTTATGTATTGTAGGTGAAGATTATCAGTTTGAGAAATAAATGTAGATGACTTGCAGATTTGAAGACCATGAATTTACAACTTCCTACATTCAGACGCTATCTTAACTGAATATTTTTTGTGGTGAAACTGATGTTATCATTCAGTTTATGTAGTGCTTCCCATTATTATTATACTTCAGATAAGAGAAGACATCTCAAAACATTGTGACTATCAGAATGTTCATTAAATGATTTGACAATTAAATTGGCCTTGTGCATGCATGAAATAACTTTGATTTCAGCCTTAAGAAACAGTTGCAATAATTCCTTTTGGCAAGCTGCTCCATTACCCAACTGTTCCTAATAATTCTTTTGCCCATTGTATTAAAGCCCTCAATCTGTGCAGCTGCTGTTTAAATCCATTGCCAATGAGAAGATGTATATGTCATAATCTATCATGCTCTTTTCTAGTTGCCTAATTTTAAAAATGAATCCCCAGGACAAAAGATGGATTTAGGAAAGTGATTTTCAGCATTTCCCCTGAGGGAAATAGCTCACATTTGGATGAAGAGAGAAGCTCTACTGTAATGCGTATTCAGCAGAAATAAGAACAGAGGAGCAGGAAGCACATTCTTAACTGTGCATAGATCACAATCCCAAGTGTGGCTATTCCAAAGCAAATCCCCCTAGGTTTCAGAGGTCCACATTTAAAGGATTTTGGCAGAGGAAAAGTGGAAAGGCAGATTGCAATCCTATGTGATTTCTAGATTGACACAACAAGCCATGATCCAGTTTATTGAGTAATGTACAGTAACTGAATTCATATGTACCAAGAAAGCTTAAAACTTTACAAACCACCATGGTTGGGTCCCCAGATTGTGCTAAGACAAAAATTCACCAACCACATGGTGGCTTAACTTATTGTGTGAGGTTTTTTTCTTTTAAAAAAGAAATGTCTCTCTGAAGCTCCAAAGCAATGGCTTCTTTCACAAGGCAGTTAATTTCACAGTAGGACACCTGGAACAGAGCAAATGGAATGGAGAAGGAGCCAGCATGCAAGCAATGCAGAGTCTGCAGCTTATTAAATAAACAACCATCAATGGAAAACCTTTCTGAACTTTGAGAAAAGAGAGCTGTAATAGAGGCCAACCTGAGAAGTCTTGCTTCTGGGTCTTTCAGAAATCTCACCTTTATGTTTTGTTTTGCTTCTCAAAAATTGCAACAGCAAACCAATTAACAGCCTACATTTCAGCTACCTTTGGGTGCCATTGGAATAAATTCCCATTCAGAACTCCAGTGGGGGGCTTGAGACAGACAACTGAAAACATGTACATCTTATTTAAACCCTATTTAAAAAGAAAACTAATTCCATTTTTGCGAGAATGCATTTGATTTTTTTTGTTGAAAGTTTGCCATTATACACGTGCTTCATACAAAAGCAGTTCAGTGGTGACTGAGATGGAGTTCCTATTGGACGGAGTTCCCCTGTCCAATTTATAAGCCACTGAGGAGTATTTAAATTAGAAAACCCCCATTCCACAATAATTAATCTTAATAGTTTTCACTGCTTTTTAGAAACAGGAGAAAAGTTGAATGGAGGGCTGGTTTGGAGGATCTTGTTCACCACTCACTTTTTCACAGAGCTCTGGATGTTCTCAGAATTTGGTCCTGCAGATAAAAGATTAGAATTAAGGTGGAATCTGCACAAGTGAGAAGAAACCATCAGGATTTGGTAGGTGGAGGAGAGTATTTGGTAGGCAAGTTGTCTCTATCCCTTTGTTGACAATGTCAGAGTTTTGCATTCAAAAACTAAGGATGGGTCTATTGTTTTGTTGAAGAAAGGAAACAGATGAGCCAGTGCTAAAAACTGTACTTGCTTGGGAGGAGGGTACTCAATGTCAATATACATTTAATACACAGATTCTTCTGCCTCACTTTCTTAGTCACTCAGGGTCTTCATGCTTTAATCCCCCCTGGCACCACCTTTTTACTTCTTGATTTGATTCCAGAAGATTAGTTTTGGCCACCTTCAATTCCTACTTTTTTTTTCTTTCAGCTTGGCAGTTCCATTAGATTCTGGATGTTTCCAAGTGAAGGAACTATACCTGTTCCAATATTTGTTCTTGTTCTCAAGATATAGCAGCTTGAGCCAATTAGCCAATGAGCCAATTACAGCACAGAAGTGATCAGCTTGAGCCCTCCTAGTAAAGAAAGAGAAAGAATAACAAAAAAAAACCCCACCCCCCAAAGAAAGTCCCAAACCTCTTCTCTCCTAGTTTCATATATGATATATAAGTTTCAGAGTTTTGCATTCAAAGACTAAGGATGGGTCTGGTGTACGGAGGGAGAAGAATTTTATTGTTTTCCTTTCCTGACCAATATTAGCACTTGTTGAGTACTGGGAGAGGGTTCTTTTGAAATAAAAGGAAAAATAGATCTATTGATTTCTTAAGGGAGGATTCCTCACCCCAACATATTGATAGATATGGGAAGGGAGGTGGGAAAGGCAATTTAAGGTGGAAGAAAGTGATGTGGAGTTTCACAGCTGTTCCCATTTTTCTCATGGTCCCATATAGATTTAGACTAGATGCTCCAGCTATATCCTCTTGTTTCCTCAGAGTCAAAGCTCAGGCATCTGTTCAGGCTTAATGAATGTTATCCTGGAGAAGGCAAAATGAGGCAAACACAATTGATCCACTTTTCTTGCCATCCTCCTGCCTCTGCATGTTTTGGGTAAAAGGTGAGCCATTGGCATCCATCAGGTCATCTAGCACAAAAAAACATACTGAAATAATGAGACCTTTAGTAATTATTTCTGCCCGATTCAGAAATCTCATTGCAAGCTACCCAGGAAGGCTGGACAAAAGAGGATGA
The DNA here is from genome assembly GCA_004320025.1 of Laticauda laticaudata. Lineage (NCBI taxonomy): Eukaryota > Metazoa > Chordata > Lepidosauria > Squamata > Elapidae > Laticauda > Laticauda laticaudata. The sequence goes on from BHFT01034036.1 coordinate 35,917, forward strand.
CTAACAACAGAAGAGAAAAAGTGCTCTCATATTGTAATTTCCATTTCAAGTCAACCTGTGTTATCAACTTCTATCATCCCCAGCCTACATGATGGATAGATGTAATGAAAATCAGTGTCAGAGGCATTTGGAAGCCATCAGGTTGAGGAATGTTTGATTGGTAATGTACTAGTGACTTGATCATCAGCAAAACATCAGTGACATTTAATCACACTGAATCCTGATATTTGTGGTTCTCATATTACCAGTAACAGTCAGAAATGTGACTTATCCAGGAATGAGTGAAAGATCATACTTTTATTGATGTTAAGAAAACCAAGCTAATTTTGGAAGAAATTAAAAGTTTCCCTAAATCTCAAATTATGTTATTTTTAAACTACTAACTGGAAGTGACAATAGTTCCCTTCTCCCATCCATAATAATCAAATCCCCAAAGTGTTAATTAGCTGCTGCATTTTTCTCAACCAAATAATAAAAGTGTGGTAGGTTACCATGCCAATGAGGCTGTTTACTCTAGAAGTCTCACTTGCTATTAAAACTGCTGTCTCAGGGGACCCTGATCTAAACCTAGTTTCTGTTAACCAATTCATTTTCAGGGAATCTCAGAATAACAAAGTCTCTGCTCCCACAAAGGACTCCTCATGTAGAGTTTGCATCTGCAGCAATCCTGAATTGTTTTATTTATTTGAAAAGCCAAGAGTTTATTAAAGGAAACCCTCAAAAGGGCAATGGAAGACTTTCTTCTACAACTCAGGCTTAAAGCATCCCAGTATCCCTATCATTTAGCTGCAGTGGAGCTTTTCAGAGATTGAGCAAAACCATCTTAGAAGAGAACTTGTGGCAAAAATGGGATATTTGCAAAGGAGAAAGGGATATGTGAAATCTATATTAGTAAACAGATTTGTAGAAAAATAATGGGTGGTGCTTCATGAAATTTATCTGTCTGATTATTGCATATCTACTTGCACATCTGGACAACAAGAACTTCTACTGGAAATCTTCCAAATGCCAACAGATATATTCCAGTAAACATTGGAGATGTTAGTCAGCTTTTTGTCCAAATTGAATTGATATTAAATTGATGGGTAATCAATAATAATGTTATTTCCTTCCATGGTCAATATTCCTTTTTTCTGGTTCCTGACCCTGTCATGCTCAATTTCAAAATTCTTCTTGTTGCTGCATTCATGGAATAAAATTCTAATATGTCCTGAATCATGTCTACAGAAAATGGAGAGGAAATCAATAAAGGGATATAAAATGGGAAGGAAGGTTAAGTTGGCAGTTTCCATCAGTGTATTTGTTTTATTCATTTTTTATTTCATATAAAACTTGATTAATGGCATGTGTAAAATGAGTGACCTCTGGATTAACTGATTATTTAATTATTTCTTGAAGAATACCAAGAATGGAATGGAAGATCCAGAAGTTGGTACTTCTTTTTTATTTTCCTTTTTCTACTTGTTTTTCAAATGTTGTTCAGTGGTTTCCTATCAACTGTTTTGCTTCACAATTCAGTTAACATCCAAATTACAATTTGTCTGTGTATTTATATTATTAACTTGTTTACTTTGACTTAATTACTTGCTGTTACTATTTCCTCCTGGCTCTAGAGATAGCAGACTGATTCCTTCTCTAGTACTTTCCTTAAAACTTTTTCCCATCCCTAATTTCACCCAGGAGGACATTAAACATACAGGTACATGCATGCACGTAAATAATACTTTTCCCTGAGCAGCTCACTTATTCAGCCTGATATTGTGGCAGATGTTCATCACAGATTTATTTGAGCAACAATCTGTTTTAAGAAAAAGCAAGCAGAAGGAATGAACAGTGAATTGGCTTTGCACAAATTATACAGACCAGATAACTGTCTTGGACAACCTCTGGCAGGAGGAGCTGCCTATCTTCAATGATGGATAATGACCAAAATAGCTTTTGACCTACAGATGTGGTTGATGGCCAATCTCTTTTTGAATTTCTTTAGATCTTTAGATCTTTTTCTTTAGATGTTGAAAGTTTTCAACAAAAATGTGATGTGGCCATTACTGCCATTTCTTCCCAAATTGTAGCCCAGGAGTGGAAAGTAAATTGAGTCCAAAAATAAAATTTCATACATCCATATACTTAAAAGATTCGATGTCATTAAGTGGTGATAAGAATTTAAAAGTTTTTGTCAGGAGATTTACACTCAGCAAGAAAACCAACCCAGACCAAAGCAAAGCAACAAAGGGTCTAATTTTACTTGTTCTCTGGCTTACTGTGGATTGACAGACAACAAACAGGACAACCCTCCCAACAGCATTTAAATTAGTAGGACAAATTACAATACTTGTAGGTGTGATAAAGCAAAAAAAATTCCCCACATACAAATTTTGCATTGGTTTTGCCTTGGTTCAGTTTTTGAACTGAACCAAAACCAATTGTTTTTGGTTCAGTTTTTCCCCCTCAACCATTTCTTGCTACATACAAATATAGGACCCAAACTTACATTTACTGAAGTGGTAAGCATAGAGGTGGGTGGGGAAAAAAACCCCATCCATCTCTATGCTTACTACTGCAGTAAATATATGTCTGGGTCCTATGTTTCAGACAAGAGTTGCAGATTACAGTGGATCTCCTGCAGTTTATCAGTCATGGGAGGTGGAAAGAAATGAAATATTTGTCCTGCTATTGATATAAATGGCTTTAACTGGGTGGTGGATTACTATGTTCCCTGGGTCTTCTATTCTGATATTTTGTATTGTATTTTGTTCCATTTACTGATTATTTTAATAAAAGTTACATTAAACCTAAACATAAAGCTTTTTATTCAAACTTTAATAAAAGTTCAGGAACTGCATGCTACTCAGAGTCAGTCACAATTAGAGACCTATAAGCCCTGAATTAATATTGGAGACTTTTTAAAACTCTTATCTTCTCCCTGCATTCAAGCTTTTTTTTTTTTTGGATGGTGGGGAGTGAATATTTAGGCTTCTGAATCCCATCTATAATTTCATGAAATATAAAGGCAAATGAAATATCAATGTAGGAACACATGCATGCTGCATTCTTAAGGGGTTCAACTACTTTCAAATATTCTTTCTTTTGGGGAACCTAATAAAGCACCTCCTGATAAAGTCCAGGAAACTACAGTACATAACCAAGAATGACATTTGAATCATTTGATCCAAACACCCTGACCCTCTGCAGAACTTGCGACTCAAGCTACAGACAATCTTCAGTGGCATCTCTGCAGAAGCATCTTGTCTCCCACAACTTGGTGTGTGGCTGAACCTAATTTCATAAGGTTCTGCTGCCCAGATAAGCAGATATAACAAAAGAGAACTCTGATTCCTGGACAGATTCAAAGTAGAATGAATAAACAAAATCCCATTGTTTTCTGTCTTTCTTTTTCTAATCTATTAAAACACACATATAGCACAGAAAAGGAATCGATCTGTGTCAGAGAAAAGAGACCTAGGACAAAAAAAGTGTTCCAGCAGCTTCGCGGGTACAGCAACATAAGAGTAATTTTTAAGAAAATGCTCAGCAAAAGGAACAAATTGATGCAAGACATCAGTTGGAGGTTCTGGTACATTTCCTGTTACTACCCACAAGCAAATCTAATTTAGCAAAGAGCTTTTCAAAGCCAGTAATATGGAGGATTTTCTCTATGCCAAAGTATTAGCAATCACAAAAATAACTCCTTAATGCTGTAAGTGTGCTCATTTTGCTGCCCTTCTCAGCAGCGGTCAGTAAGATGCACATCGGAGCAATGAAAACAGGCTAATTTCCTCTCTCTTTGCCGTGGTTAATCTGGGCACCCTGAGAATTAAATGAGCTGAGTGAGAAAGCATTGGTTGCCATATTGCCACAGAGAACTCTGCGGATGCCTTTTGAGAGGCATTGTTGAGGTATTCCCCATAAAGAGAATGATTGCACTCAGGGAAACGTCATGAGATTGGTGAGGAATAATACACAACCAGCATACAGATACACTGAATAGTAAAATGTAGGTTTTACTTCCTGTAAATGGGTAAACAAAGTCCAACA
>BHFT01034039.1:0-57422 GCA_004320025.1 Laticauda laticaudata
CTCGCTACGTCCTCCCCACGTCCGTTCCTTTCCGTTGTTGTCCGTTCTCTTTATGCAAATTTGGGGCACTTTTGAGAACGGATAACAATGGATGGAACATTTGCTCGTCCGCTGTGTCCTTTTTACATACGTTTTGCATCTGTCGGCCGATGTGACCTTGCCTTAACAGATAGTCTACTTGGGCCACTCTAGAAATATTCACATAATATATCTTTGGATAGTCAGGCTATCTTGGCATCAAAATAGATGTCAAATTCCTATATCAACCTGAGATTTATGGTAATTCTTTCTGGAAATGACATGTTTTATCCTTTTTCTCATGCTAAATGTATGCTGTGGAATAATCCAAATCTCATAATATAAGAACTATTTGTTATCAAAAATTGGGGTAAAATAGGTATTTAAAATAAGGCTCAATTAATATATAAACATGAAGAATATTTGTTTTCTACTTCAAAATTCAAGTATTAATTGGTACAATTCACTGGTAATATTTATAACTGCAATATTTGTTGATACCCCAAGTTGGATCTGCGGTATCTTCTGCCTTAGAAATGTCTAATCTACTGCAAGCAGAATTATAACTGTGACACAAAACAAGTTACAATTATTCTTTATAAAATTCTATTACTGACTAGAAAATTTGGTATGGTATGCAAATTTTAGTGGTCAGTTTGAATAATAAATTAATACTTTCGATTTTCTGGGAAGAGACAGTGGGAAGAGATGTTAACATCAAAGCCAAAAACTTCAGTAAATCTCCATTGCAATTATATAGAAAAGAATTGAATAAACTATCATGTTGAGGGAGATACAGGTAATCCTCGAGTTATGAAAGTTCACTTTGCAACCGGTCACAGTCACGACATAACTTGCAAAGCACTTATGATGCAGTCCCAAATGTTGCAGTACCCAAGTACTTATGATGCACGAATGTTGCAGTACCAGGGCAGTCGCACACTTATGAATGACCCACAGAGGCTCTGCAATATTCATCCTGCCAATTGCCTCCCGCCACGTCTCCACAGATGCTAGACTTGTGAAAACTCACATTGTGTCATGCCCCCGTAGGAGTCTGGATCTGCAGGGGAAGATGAGTTGGAACAAGAGCCAGCAGAGATTGAGGGGCGGCTCTGTTGGCTTTGGAGGAAACTGGGGAAGGGCAAAGCCAGTTTATTAGGATTAGAAAGGCCTGCAGGATTAGAAAGGCAGAGACAGAGCTCAGGAGAAGAGCAAGGACTAGCCCCTCCTAATCTGAGAACAAGGAGGGAAGAGAGAAGGCAAAATCAACACAGATTGAGTCAGCTATGAGGGAGGAGAGTGCCCCACCCCTGTTCACAAGGCACACCTGGGGACTGAGATGGAAGGAGGTGCTGGTGGGAGGGGCATTTGTCAGGAACCAACAAATGAATCTGTGGAGTCTTGTGTACACTTGCCAGTGCCCGGAGATTGCTGTACTCTGTCTTGTGGGGCTTGCCCAGTTTGCCTGCTTTGCTGAACTTCTTGCTCTGAATTACTATCTGGTTAATCTGGTTTATTGGACTGCTAGCCCTGGTTGCTGTTTGGCTAACCTTACTTACTGGACTACTCGCAGCTAGAGGTTTCTGAAGGTGCGTGTGAGAGCTTTGCTCCAGGACTTGTAGTGAGCGTGGGGACATTTGAAAGCACAGCTGGAGCAATAAAGGGAACTAAGATCTATTCTCTGATTGTGTAGCTTTCGTGCCACACCCTGGGTCATCACACATTGCAAAGATTTAGCGAGACTTGGGTCTCTTGACCTGCTTCAGTGCTTCAGAATGGAGGCCTAAAGTACTGCAAGATCCATGCAAGATCATGCTACTGATGTTGCATGATCTCAGGTACTTAAGGCCTCTGTTCTCTGTAAACAGAGGCCTGGACTCGATCTGCAGCACAATGCTTTGCAAATGGAGGAAAGGCCTGAAGCACCAAAGCCTTCCCTCCATTTGCAAAGCCTTTTGCTGTTTTTGCAGAAAGCCTTTGCTACCAAGAATGGAGGCCAGGAGTGGTGCATGTGTCCCTCCAGGCCTCCATTCTCATCATCAAAGGCCTTTCCTCAAGTCCTTTGCCACTGAGAACAGAGCCCAGGAGGGGCGAGTACATCCCTCTGGGGCCCCGTTTTCATTGGCAAAGGACTTTCCTCGCCTCCTTTGCTCACAAGGACAGAGTTAGGGAGGGATGTGTGTGCCCTTCCAAGCCATTGTCAAAGGCTTTTTGCAAAGATGACTGGTGGCTATAGGGATGCTAGGTCTCTAGACCTTGGCAAGCCTTTGCTCAAGGTAAAACCATGACACAAAGGCTGGAGAGGAGACAGCTGCATTGATCATCAAGATTTGTGTAAGGTTAAGTGATCCAGTTGGGCCGAATGGGTGGGAGAAGCATGAGATATCTCAGTGGTTCAGAAGAGGCCTTGGGTGGTCAGAAGCACTAGGTTCCCCAGGGCCTTCCCCACCCTGAAATACCTTGTGCACTTAACAACCTGCACATTCAATTAGTGAATGAGTGGGCGAAAGCAAGGAGTTATTATGTTCAAGTTATGTGATTAACTCTGATAAATCCTTCGGTTACGAATGTAATTGGCAGGCTCCATTATATTTGTAACTTGAGGATTACCAGTACAATAAGACTAATGCTTCATTTAAACATACATTTGTAGAGTGTCCTACAATCATTTCATTTGCAGAGGAAGCCATTACATATATTAACTCAGCATCGAGACAAGATTTAATAATCTCAGATACTCATATTCTTCTGAATTATATTCCTATTGTAAAGAAATTGACATCTAAACAAAGAAAGTTGATTCTCTTGCTTATAGCTGTTAGTCTTATTCTGAAGCACTGGGAAGATAAAATACAACTCCAATTACTGAATAGTCTTGCAGAATTGATGTTTACAATTTACAAACGAATCACTTATCAACATAAATTAGTTATTGGTGATTATATTGAAATATGGCCAGCAGTCATTGAAATGCTTATGTAGAACACTTATGAATGCATATGTGTCCATGAATACCTACCCTGTGTACCATGTTTTCCTTTCTAATTTTTAAGGGTTCTTTTGTCTTACTATCTTTCTATAACTTAACATGTTATTTTGTTTTTTTTGGTATGCAGTTAATTAAGTGAAATGAAAAATCTTGAGTTGTTCCCAAACAGGTTCATTTGGTAGTTAGTTATCTGAATTCTGTGCCTAAAATAATTCCAAGGCATAATTCCCTTATGCTCAGCAGGACTGTTTTTCTCTTAAGTTCCTTTGTATTTTTATAAATTCACCTATAAACTGTATGGGTTTTTCATATATATATATATAAAATACATTGGACAGACCAATAGAAGAATAAGTACCCGCCTAGATGAACACAAAAATGCAGTAAAAAAGCTGGAACACACCTCCTCACTAGTCCAACACATGAAAAACCACAGGTCACAACGCACAACTTCAAGTGCACTAAAAACCCCACCACTATAGAAAACCAGCCACAAGAATCATCAGAGAATAGCCATAGAGATTGAAAAAAAAGACTGACAGCATAATAGAAGAGATGATTCCAGCAGACTGTCAATCATTTGAAGCCTCACTCTCAAATAGAAAGAACTCCACACCACAAAACAGACAACACCTGACACAGACAGACTCCCTCGTTGATGCCTCCAACTTCAAACACCCCCCCCACCAGGCAACCAGGGTGAAACCCAGGCTGCTGATGAAAGAGCAGCCGTCCTTTCACACGAAGCCAAGCTGCATTGAAAGCCTCCAACACAAGAACAGGTGCTGCCAGCCAATCAAAGCCACAAACAGACAGAAGAAACCAGGAAACCACCAATCAATCAAACTCCAAGTCCAATGAACACAGACCAGTTAATAGCCAATCATTAATAGACCAGCCTCAAATTTTTGAAACAGAGGAAACTGTGAGACACACTTCCATACAGAAGGCCTGATATGGCAGATGAGATTCTGTGAAACGTTGCTACAACTTTAACAGAACTACAATGAAGCTACACTTTAACAGAACTACAATGACGTGCGGATAATACCCGAAGGAAGCTAAACAGCACAAATGTAAGTACCCGCGAGAGCTTAAAAAAACAAATATCTGGACCTCTACGAGGAAATAAACAGCCAGATCAAAAGCTATGAGAAGCTGAGTTAAAAGGCAGGATACTATGCTACCGTAAATTCCTATGCAGCTGCAGAGCACAACCAATGTGACACCCAACCTGTTTCAAATTTAACATTCATAAGCACACAGCAGCTACCAACGTATTCCTGAAAAAGAACAGAATTGGCTCTACTCAGAAATGAAGTTCACAGTAAAAGTTCCAGTTAGATCCAGTTAAAACAAATTGCTAGCACTACACCTGGGGAATTGAGCAGCAAAATCCACCCTCTACTTTGGGAGAGGATTAAACAACTTACAACTTGGAGAGCTGAAACTGAAAGGCACTTACAAAATGATAAACGCTCAAAGAAACTAAAAAAATTAAGAAATACAGAAAATTACCCAAGAAACCCACCACAAACACTGAACAATTAGTATTACGTTCCAACAGAGAACTCAACAAAACAGAAAACAGATGTCCTATCAAAGGATGTTTTAATTATGCCATAGCACCCAAAAAAAATTCCCAACAGAAGTCCATCATATGTGCAGTAGATCCAGCCTAACCAAATTAAATACAGATGAAGCTGACAGAATAAGACACCCCCCCCCCAAAAGGTTTTTTACTTTCCCCCAACCCATCTTTATTGTGCCCAAACAAAAAACGGAAAACCACCCAAAAAATAATTTGCAAAAAGATGAATTCACAGCGTTACAAACCCTGAAAAATGATAACAGCATAATATATACTCCCAGCAGACAAAGAAATGCACAGTAGTAATGGACAGAAAAGACTATGAAACAAAATTGACAGACCTACTCCAAGACTCCACATACAAACCTATAAACACAGACCCAACACATATCTGGAAAAATTAACCAAGAAGAAAATTATAACCAGCCACATAAGCAAAGAAATCAACAGACGATCATCCAAGAGAAAAATCTTCTAGATGCCCCAAATTATAACGGCCGCCAAAAAATACACAAAGAAGGCATACCTCTCAGACCCATAGTCAGCTCCATAGGAGCACCATTACAAAACCTAGCTAAATACTCAGCAAAACAACTACAGCCCCATGCTGAAACCGCAGCTTCATATGTACAAAACTTCATACCACTTCTTAGAAAAATCAAAGATCTACACGTAGAACACAGAAGATCTGCTTGTAAGTTTCGACGTGGTTTCACTATTCACTCAAAGTCCGATAAAAGACAACTCTCGAAATCATCAAAAATAAATACCAACCAGCTAAAACACTCTCATGGAACTAACAGAACACTGCTTACCAACACATATTTTATATACAAAGGACAAAGATACAAGCAAATTGAAGAGGCCCCTATGGGATCACCACTGTCACCCGTCATTGCGCAACCTGTTCATGGAAGAATTCGAATCAGAGCCCTGGCTAATGCCACCCACAAACCCAAACTATGGCTAAGATACATCGATGACACATTTCTGATTTGGCCCCATGGAAAAGAAAACCTAAACAATTTCCTAACACACCTAAACAGCACCACACCCCAAAATCAAGTTCACCATGGAAACGAATAAACAACTCCATTCCTAGATGTACTAATCTACAAGACAGATGGCACACTAGGACACACCGTATACAAGGAGAAACACACACCAACCGCTACATCAACGCGCCAATCCCACCACCACCCAGCACAGATAAATTCCGTGGCCAAAACACTAATCACCAGAACCAAACGCCTGACAGACAAGACACATATAAAGACTGAACTATGCACCCTGACTAAGTACTGACAGCCAATGGCTTCCACAAAAACAAAATCACTAGCTTGATCCACAAAAACACAACTAAGACATAAGTAGAGACCTAGAAAGATCAACAGACCTATGGAACAGCTGTCTTGCCCTACATAAGAGGTACTACAGACAAAATCAGTAAATACTACACAGGCATCACATTCAGACTGCGCTTCAAAACAGACAAAAAAATAGCAGCCATTCCTTAGAAACCCAAAGACAAAAATTACCTGGCAAAACCAAGGCATATACAAAGTCTGCCCTGTACATCATACCGGCCACATACATTGGACAGACCAATAGAAGATAAGTACCCGCCTGGTGAACACAAAAATGCAGTAAAAAAGCTGGAACACACCTCCGCACTAGTCCCACACATGAAAACCACAGCTAAAACCCTGGCCACGATAGAAAACCCCAGCCACAGAATCATCAGAGAAGCCGTAGACATTGAAAAAAGACCTGAAAGTCTTGAATAGAAGAGATGATTCCACCAGACTGTCAATCATTTGGAAGCCTGCACTCTCAAATTGAAAGATCTGAAAGTCTTGAATAGCTTGAATAGCTTTATATATAAATGTCACCTGACTTCACACTGTTCTGTTGTTCCAGTTGCTTTCTTTTTTCTCATTATGCCAAATGTGTTTCTCTATGTAATTTAGCCATGGTAATGTTGCCTCGAAGGGAAAGATACAATTTTGTGTGTTTTGATGATCAGTCCTATAGATATGTATTCAGAAGTAAATTCCATTGAAAGTAAGACACTAATTATAGTTAGTGAGTTTCAAGATTTCAGGATATTTCTTCCTCTGAGACTGTTTATTAAATGTTATAAACTGCTGTTAGTACCTACAAACTGACAGGTGAGTCTAGGTGTGTTTAAACACTTTAAGAAATCTGTTGAAATGTGTATTAATTGTTAAATGTTTAATTCTCTTGCATTGGGTATTTGATGTTTCTGCAATGATTACATATTCTTTTCTTTTTCACATAATGCTTTTATTAATGTTGATTCTCTCCTCCTCATCTCCTGCCTGTTCAGAAAATCCCAGTAAAGTTATACAATGAATTAATAATTTTAATTTACGTTAATATCTTTTTGAAAATACATATTTGCTTTTATTTTCTTCAAGCAAAGCTTATTTCAGTGTTACCAAATAAAAAGCAAAGGGATGCAGAGTCACAGTTAAAATCATTATTATATCTTCCTTTCACTTTCCTAGATGAGTGTGCGGTGTGCCAAATCCTTTTATACATGGAAAAAAGGATGAAACTAAGAATCTTTGGTACTTTTCTTTTGTGTCCTAGAAATCCTACTCGGGTGAAAATACCGCAAGTGCTATTGCTCGTTCCTGCGCAGCAACCTCTTTGTCTCTCTTGGTGCCGGTTTTTATTGTATCCTACAAGGAAAGGGTTGAGGAAGTCCTGAATTTACTGATTGCCATGTTACCTGGGAAACCAAATGCAGATGAGTCTCAGGTTGTTCAAATCCACATGAGCCTTGCATTGGGGATGTTTATTTCACGGTTATGCGAAGAGAAAGTCAGGTATGAATTCCATCCTATGGCAGGTGTGCAAATAACTTTTGCTTCCTCTCACACTAGATATTCAAATTATGCAGAGCAACATGTTTAGCCTTCTGCACTTCGCAAATCCCAAGCCATTCTGCAAGATGCTTTCATTTTGAATTACTTCCTTGATCTCCCCCCATCTTCTTCCTTTTTCAACTTATTTCACTGCCATGTAACTGATTGCTTTCCCTTTCTACAAGATTGCAGTGGTGTCTGAGGCCTCCTCGTGGGTTACGTTCTCAGTGAGAAAGCCCCTTCAGTGTGGATTTTTCTGAAAAAATAAAAGCAAAAGTCTTAACCCGCATAATCTAAGCTTTTCCCAACCTATTATCCTTCAGATGTGTTTTGCTATAGCCCATCTGCCCTAGCCAGCATTGCTGTTATCTTGCTGGTTGGACATCATATAAAATATCCAACATTTGGATGGACTCAAATTGGACATAGTTTTCCTAGTATTCCAATACTGGATTATTTTGATATGTTTTGTATAAGGAGCAACAAAAACAGAATAGATTTGCTTCCCATCCAGTCCAGACAATATTACTTTGGAGTAGAAACTAGAGAAAATTCTGGATTATTCCAATCTCAGAATGAAAGGTTAGGAAGCAGCTACTTGTATTAAAAATAGTAATAATCAAATGTTGTATTTGGAGAAGATAATGTTGTCTAAACTTCTTTTTTATCCACATATTGTTTGTTTGCCACATTGGATTGTAACTTTATTTTCTATTTGGATATTCAATATACTTCAAAACTAGATATGTCTACTAATATTTGAAATGCATATATCTTGCTCTCCCATGTCATTTTGCTTAAAAGTGATTACTTATGACCACAATTGAGCCCAAAATTTATGTTGCTAAATGAGGAATTGGTTAAGTGAGTTTGCCCCATTTACAACTTTTCTTGCCATATTTGTTAGGTGAATCACTGCAGTTGTTAAATTAGTAACATGGTTGTTAAGTGAATCTGGTTTCCCCATTGACTTTGCTTATCAGAAGGTTGCAAAAGATGATCACATGACCCCCGAGACACTACAACCATCATATATGTGAGTCAGTTGTTAAGCATCTGAATGTAAATGAGTTGACCATGGGGATGCTGCAACAGTCATAAGTCTGAAAAATGGTCATAAATCACTTTTTTCAGTCTCATTGTAACTTTGAAAGGTCACTAAGTAAATTCTTGTAAGTTGAGGACCATCTGTACGAATATTTCAGGAGATTACAGTTATATAATTTTTTTCCAATGTTGTGTAAAATACAGTATAAGAACAATAAAATCAAAAGTAGTTTAAAAAGAAATAGACAAAATTACACCAGTGCATTGTACATGGGAGCAAAGTCATCTCTCTACTGTTAATAAAAAAGACACCACAGTATTGTATAATATGGAACTAAGCAACTACTTATCATAATTTCCCCAAATATCCATCCATTCATCCTGTTTGGGACTTTGTATCTTAAGTCATAGGGTTTTTTTCATTGACAAACATACCATACAAAGGATCAGGCTTTGATAGCTTCAGCAGATAATGGAAACCTACATTTTAAAGAAAGCTGCTATTTTTGAAACTGATAAGAATAAAACTGATTCCATTCTCTATAACTATTTAGCTCTGCTCTTGTAAGATTATTTAGACTACAATATTGAATATGTGAGAAGAATTGAAAGGAAATAGATTTGCACGCACGCAGCCTAAATTAGTCTTGAGTATACTTTCTAGCAAAATCAGAAGGATGGAAAGATAGAAAAACAAGTTTGTCTAGAAATTATGAATCCTATTCTTTCATTCTTTAAAGCGACTATTGCATAAAGAATAGAGTGAAGGGATAAGGAAGTTCTCTCTCTTTTGGTCTTTTGAGAGATGTTTGTCAGAAATCAAAAGAGAAGAAAGAGAAGTTAGCAACACTTCCCATTGGCACGCTCTTAATATAATTCTGGATGCTGCTTTTGGAGATGTGTGTATATCTCAGAAATAATGACACGTGGTGATTCTTCCAAGTTGAGTTCTTTATTGTTTCATGCCTCCAGACAAAGTTTTGCCAGACAAAGTCTCCACCGTGTGCATTTACAATATACTCTGTGAATGATTAGGGAGCTCCTATCTTCACCATCTTTCTCTCACATAAGATCTGGACTTAGTTACCTCTTATTCCTTTAGAATGCACACACCTTCTCCTTGGAATCCACTCCTTACTACATGACATTGTATGCTGTGTGGTTAGTTTGTTTATTTCTGTGAGTGTACGTATAGCTCTGTTGCCCATAGATGCAAATGTTAACTTGTATCAGACTAGAGAAGAATATATAAATAATGTTAGCCAATTGGTTATCAGATCAAGAAAACACTGTCAGAATTTACAACACTTACAATGGAGAGCAATGTATAACTAGGATTTATTATCACTACTCTTCCTCCCCTAGTGATGTAGCTGACAAGCATATGAATCTTCTGTTGATGAAATCCCTGGATGCATTAAAAGATTGCTGCTTTGACACAAGTCTTGAATACAGGTATGTACATTTATATTTTTTTTGTTGTGCTTGCATTTTGATGTGTAGAGTGAAGTTGTGCTTAGATCAGGGGCAGGAATTACATTCCTCTAGATCAAAGGTGTCAAACTTGATTTCATCGAGGGCTGCATCAGGGTTGTGTTTGACCTTGGGGGGGATGGGGTGGGCATGACCAGCTTGACATCACTCATGTTGGGGGCGCCTGTGGCCCGAGTACTCTACCAGCAAAAAAGGGCTCCTAAGCTCTGTTTTCAGCTGGGATGGTCTCCTGTAACCTTCTACCAGCAAAAACAGTGCTTGGAAGGGTTCCACACAGCCCTCCCGAGCTCCATTTTTGCTGGCAGAGGCACTGTGAGTCGGACCTTCACTGTTTCCAGGGCAGTCTCACCCTGGAAACACCCTGTGGGCCAGATCTGGCCTGCAGGCTTTGAGTTTAACACCCCTGTTTTAGATGCTGAGCTATAACATCCAGTAACCAAACAACATGACTATCGACAAGAATACTAGGAACTGTAATTCATCAACATCATGCAGGTCCAGTTTTAATAGAGTTAAAACTGGATCATGGAGCTTAGTTGTAACTCTTTGCTGATCTCATACGAGTCATATAATATCGTTTTAATTCTACTTTTTAAAATGTTTGTGAAGATAAAACTAGGCAATTCCTGAATACTTTACTACTTTACAGGAAAAATGGGGTATAAATAGGAGGAATACATAATGTTTCCTTGATTATCTACAATAAAACAAGTATGTGCGTTTTTGTTGTACTAGTATGAGATGCTTGTTTAAAGGAAATTCTTTGAATAAATAAAGGAAGTATATTTTAAAAATGCCTTAGACATTTAGATTGCTTAATTTTATTGTAGTTTTGTGCTGTAGTATGCCATGTGTTTTCCTTTTTTAGGATTGTAAGTTCTGTTATTTTACTTATGTTCTCCACACTGCTTTACTAGTGTGAACTAGTGATGAGGTTAGGCTGAAAACAATGATAATAGTGGTAAATCTCTGTATTATAGCTGGGCTTCTTATGAGACATAAGATTCATATGTATTTAGAGCAGCTATATATATCGAACAATTAACTGTACTTTATACAATTTTTTATAATATATTTTCATAGTATTTGTGCAGTAAAATAACCTTGCCTATTACATGATACAAAGTGGTGCATGTTACATTTATAATATATACTTGCTTGTATAAATATAATAGAGATTTAAAACATCTCCAAAATGCTTGCCCTCTGAAATAAAGACAGTCTTCTGAGTTCATTGTTTTCTTTCCACAGCTGTGGAAGAGTTTATAAATTCCACACAATATGTAGAAAACTGTAGGACTGCTTCATTCATTACATTTTTCTCTAAACTCCTAAATATATTTCTATGTGTTCAATAAATGATTCTATGTATAGTTTATGTTTTTGCTGAGATGGCAAAAAATTAAGCAGAAAAAGCAAAGTACATCATAAAAATAACTATGCAGTGTCAATTAGATCCTAAACCTAGAACACTGAAGATTTGGAGCATTTAAGGTAAAATGGAGGGAAGTAATGGCATCATGGAGTCAGCCAGCGTTGACAGGAGACTCTTCCTTTACAGGTTAATTAATAAAATGCCCTTTTGAAGCTTTCGTTGGTCAGGTTGAGTTGAGCCTAACATCTCTGGAGCCTGTTGTTAGAACAGACATGTGCTTATAATGCAGTCTGAACTGCAGGAGCAGCTGTCTCACCCTGCTCCTTTATTTGGAGGAACTATTGTGTTAATTTAACAGCTGGAGATTGGATGTAAAGTATGGATGAAAGGAAACTTATTTAGGTTTGCCAAGCGACAGGCTAGAACTCCAGGTGTTGAACAAAAAGGCTGAGAATCTGGGAAAAGACTATAATGTATGGAACAGTAATGCTGGAAAAAAAAAACATTTAAAATTACATGGGCCGTGAGGTATATCCTGACCATTACAATCAGAATCAATGTTTAGATAAAAAGGCCATTTTAGAGGTGAATTTCAGGTTGATACTTCCAAAATCCATTGAAATTGTAAGCATTATTGAATCAGTCCTGATTCAGTACCTAATGGCCTTAGCTAGGTTAATTCCCCCCCCCCCCATTTTCATCCTTTCATTCATTCCTTTTTCCATTCTTATTTTATGCCATAAAGAATAAATGTTCAGTCTTCTTACTTTCTTTTGCTGTTTGAGAATCTGACACTTGGAAGCAAAAGAGAAATACCTAGCTGTGCAAATGTATGCAAATGTATGCGGATTCCTTGTTTCGTTGGCAGAGATTTTAGACTTTTCTTTGGCACTGAGTAGATGCTGCCCTCACTGTAATCTAAGGAGAGCTGAGTTTAGAATCAAATTGGCATTGCTTGACTGTCTTCTGGCATGATAGGAGGCACATATGGTAAAAGGGAGATACATTAGCCACATTGCTTTGCAATGCTCATTGTTTCATGTCTGAGTGCCCATGTAGCATAAGATAAAAGCTTGATAATTGTAGCCAAATTAGCTTTCTCTGCCAGCCAAGAGCAGATGGAGGTATAGTACAGTGGTAGGGAGATGAAAGATTAGGATCTTTTGCCTCCTATTTTAGGTATGGTTTGGGGCAAAATGAGCTAAATAAAAATCTGGTTATTACCGATACCAAATGTCATTTTAGATTGCAAATATTCCTAGCTCATAAAATATTTGAAGAGATAGTATCTTAATACCTCATTCTAAACTACAGTTTTAAAAACTATATCAAGAAATGAAGCACTCATATGGACCAAGTAATTTTTGTATTAGGGAGGTACATAAGGAATTCATATTTTATCCATTAAAATATTTTATTGAGGTTTTTTTTTTTAGAACTTAATTGTTAAATGTTAAGATATGTATCAGTCACCCAGTTCAGATGCTGAAATGATCATTTGGAAAACTGTCTGATTTGATTGAAACATTTCAGATTCTGGACAATTTGATTCAGAGCTAAATGTGAACTAAATTTTGAAATCATACATTTTTCTTTTGTTTTGCTGCCCAGAATCCCTTGCTCATAGGATGAACGGCTCTATAAATTAGTTAAATATTGTGGCTCTCATTGGCCAGCCTAGAATATCTACAAAAGTAGGTACAGCATTTTTTTTTCTAAAAATGGGTTTATAAAATCCCAGAGAAAGGAATGGAAGGATTTCATAATGTGGACATATTTAGGTAGTAGTGGACCTTCCTTAAATATGTAATTTTCACATAATTGATCCTATGGAAAACAAATTTAAATCTGAAGGCCGTTCAAATGAATATAGGTTTATTGTATGCTACTTTTCTCTACAAAATCTGAACTATTAATGGTCAAAACAAATTGGTGGTAAATAAGGGTCGATGGAATTCAAGGGTGGTGGAGGACTTAGATCTGTGGATGCGAAGGGACTCGAAACTGATGATCTATTTAACCCCTTCCTCAGGCTCAGTCTGGTCATGTCCTACTGGGATTTTGATAGAAGATGAAATCTCTCCTTTAATTCTCCCATGTGGATTGTGTAGTCTGCCCTCACAATGAACTGAGTGTAAATAACTATTTATTAGCATTACAGATATGTATATTATATTATTCATAATGGTGTGCATGCAAAATAAAATGCCTATAAAACACAGAGTACACAGGCAATTAAATAAAAGGCCCACAGAAGAAGCACTGTGAGGCAGAACAATATATAATTCAACAAGAAACAGTAATTACTGATACATACACTAGAGAACTACAGAGAGAGCATAGAATTCAAAATAACAATTAAGGCCCAAGTAGAGAAAGAAAAAGTTATAGAAGAGCTTATGCTTCTAAGGGTGGATAGGATATGATCAGAATGAAATTTGACATCAGAGAAAATGAAAATAGAGCTGCCATTTTTGCAGTTAATTACCTGTCTTTCACTAAGTTCAGAATTTGATTCTGTCATTTTGGAGGGAATCCTACTTTACCTGGAGAAATACTTCTAAAATAGTTCAGCTCAGCTCTGGATAACCGTTGGAAATCCTATTCATCTTTGATATGCTTAATTCTCTAAATTAGGTGCATCAATCTCCATAACTTAATTAAGGACATGTCCCACTGCACTTACAGATGCAAAGAGGATGTAAAATGTTAAAAAAAGCTTGCCATCCATTGAAAAACGCTATGCATCCGTTGTATACTCATTGCATACGTGTTTTATATGCTCTATCCGTCGAGGATCCGTCCACTGCGATTTCATCCGTGCAAGAAGTTTTGAGNAAATTCTCCCCCGGAACCCCTTCGGAGGTGTCATCCGCTAGGCTTCCTATGAACATCCGTTTAATATCCCCGCTACATACTACCCACGTCCGTTCTTTTCCGTTCTTTTCCGTTCTGTTTATGCAAATTTTCACCACTTTTTGAAGTGGATGACAACGGATGGAGCCACCCCCGAAATTTTACTCGTCCGCTGTGTCCTTTATGCATACGTTTTGCGTTCGTCGGCCAGTGGGACCTGGCCTTTATTATGTAAAGAAGGGCTTGGATTTTATCTGATATATTATTCTTAAATATATTATCAATCAAAGCTATTGCTTAGCTATTGCCATCTAGTATCTTTTAAGAGAAAGGGAAATAAATCTTTTTGAATGAAAATTGTACAGTTTTCATGACAAGTATATTCAATTTTTGAACCTGTTGATTTTCTGAGGATTTGTTTTTGTTTTTCTTGTTCATTTGTTTTGTGCTTCTGTATTTTGTTTTCTGTTTGTTCCCCCCCCCTTTCTCACACATGCAATACCATTTCTGACCTGAGCAAAACTAAAGGGGGAAATATTCAAAACATGACTCTCAACACTTTATACAAGTGGCACTTGCAACAAAACACTATATTTAAGATTAAGCAGCTGACCCTAACCACCATTCTGTTTCCGTTTCCATTTCTCTCTGATTTTACTGTTGTGTTTTTACCATTGTGTGAACATTTCCCCTCTTGGTTGAGCTGCTTGGGGAGAAGTTCCTCCTTTGGTTATTTTTCATAACATTTTACAAAGTTTAATTTGTTTTTTTAATTGTCATTAATGTGTCAAGTTCAATCCATTTATAGTCATGATTGTTTGTTACGACTTTAATAAAATAATAAATTTTTAAAAACCAAGAATCTTTGTGCATCAAATTTCCTTGTTAAATGAGCTTCACTCACCCAAGTGGAGTTCCTGTCTTCCTTTCCCAACTATTGGCAGAGATTCCCTTGACTCTTTGACATAAAATTTTGAGGGTGGACAGAAGTTGGAGGAGGAAAGGGACACTGATAAAAGTCATTCAACAGTTTCTGTGATTTGATGAAGGTCTCAAAATAGTTCTTCTCTGTTTTTAGAAGCATAAGAATCTATGCTGAATCTGGAATGCATTGATAATAAATGCTCATAAATAATCTAAATAAAAATATTTATGGGAGCCAGCTTGTTGAAAGGGGTATTTTTTATAGTTTCACATAGCTTTCTTTTGATAGGGGACAGTTGCAGCCTACCTATAAGACTTTATTGCCATCTAGTGGTGGATTGCTCACAATGTAATTTTTAAGTAATCAGGAATTACAATGATGCTTAGAATGGTTAGTGAAACACGAAGAAGGGGTAAGCAAAGATCATGCTGGATGAATAAAATTAAAAGATGGACATTCAACAGTTGAAAGAATTAGAATTAGAATTCTTTATTGTCCAAGTGTGATTGGACACACAAGGAATTTGTCTTGGTGCAACTGCTCTCAGTGTACATAAAAGAAAAGATACATTCCTCAAGAGTCAAGAATCATAAGGTACAACACTTAGTAATAGTCTTAAGGGTACAACACTTATAATAGTCATAGGGTACAATAAACAATCAAATCATACTAGGAAACAGTCAATATAAATCGTAAGGATACAAGCGCCAAAAGTTACAGTCATACAGTCACCAGTGTGAGGGGATGGGTGGTAGGAGTGATGAGAAGATTAATAGTAATAGTAATGCAGACTTTGTAAATAGTTTGAACAGTGTTGAGGGAATATTTGTTTGCAGAGTGATGGCTTTCGAGAAAAAAACTGTTCTTGTGTCTAGTTGTTCTGGTGTGCAGTGCTCTCTATAGCGTCATTTTGAGGGAGTATAACAGTTTATGTCTGGGATGTGAGGGGTCTGTAATTTTCACAGCCCTCTTTTTTGACTCATCAGTATACAGGAGCCTGATTGAAGGTAGGTTGGTAGTAATCATTTTTCTGCAGTCCTAATTACTCTCTGGAGTTTGTGTCTGTCTTGTTGGGTTGCAGAACCAAACCAGACAGTTATAGAGATGCAGATGACAGACTCAATAGTTCCTCTGTAAGAACTGGATCAGCAGCCCCTTGGGACAGTTTGAGCTTTCTGAGTTGGTGCAGAAAACTCATTCTTTGTTGTGTTTTTTTTTTTGATGACATTTTTGATGTTAGGTATCCATTCTAGGTCATGTGATATAATAGAACCCAGAAATTTGAAGATCTCTACTGTTGATACTGTATTGTCTAGCATTGTAAGAGATGTGTAGTATGGGAGGATTTTTCTAAAGTCTTCCATCATTTCTATTGTTTTAAGTGTGTTCAGTTCCAGATTGTTCCAGCAAGTTGTACAACCTCCTGTCTATAGCGGATTCGTCGTTGTCTCGAATGAGACCAGTCATTGTTGTGTCATCTGCAAACTTCAGTATTTTAAAAGATGGATCATTTGAGATGCAGTTGTTTGTTATAGAGAGAAGTGGAGAAAGCACACGGGGGGGGGGGGGCTGTGCGAATTGTACAAGTATCAGATGTGATTCTGCCCAGCTAACCTACTGCTTCCTGTCTGTTAGGAAGCTTATGATCCACTTAAAAGTGTGTTCAAGTACTGCTAGTTGGTTTAATTTAGTTACAAGAGTGTCTGGAATGATGGTATTGAATGCTGAACTGAAGTCTACAGAGGATCCTTGCATAAGTATTTGGAGATTCAAGGTGGTGTAGGATGTAATGCAGAGCATATTAACGGCATCATCTGTCGATCTATTTGCTCGGTATGGAAACTGCATGGGATCTAACAGGGGATCCGTGATGGTTTTTAGATGGGACAGCAAAGCCTTTCAAAGATTTTCATAACTACAGATGTTAGAGCAACTGGTCTGTAGTCATTCAGTTCCTTGATGAAGGGCTTCTTTGGCACTGGGATAATAGTAGAGCGTTTGAAACAAGAAGGAACATAGCACATCTCTAGTGATCTATTGAAGATTCAGGTGAAGATGGGGGCCAGTTGGTCAGCATAGACTTTTAAGCAAGAAGCTATGCCTGACAGGGTAGCATAGATAACACTTACCAAGAAAGTCTCCACGGACACGACTGAACAGTTAAAGCAACAACACTGAGGAATTGTTATACTAGCATTATTTTTTCTTAAATATCTGCTTCATGAATTGAATAAATATGCTTCAGTTCTATGAAGATATGACTAGATCAGGGCCATCATTAATATAGTTTTTTTTTTAATGTAGCTCCTAAGACTAGCCAATGAGAGTGATTTTCAAATTCACACAGTTCTTGCATTGTGGATGTTCATCAAGAATCACCACATGTATGTGCCTGATACCATATATTTATAGATATTTCTCACTGTTTCCAATGGAAGGATTGAAGGGACTTCCACATAGTGGAGTAAGGGCAAGGTATTTTGTTACTTGATGAGAATCACTTGTCTGAAAAGGCTGTCATATATATTTCTTCACATTATCTCAGATGCAGTGCTTTTTAGTGGAGCCAATTATGCTTGAACTACTATTGAGTGGCATACAAGTTTAATAAAAATATTATAACCATATACAAGTCAGGCAGAACCTGGATGACAGACAGATCTTTTGTAATGAATTTCATTTCAGATATGTCAGTTTCTTCATTTATCTATGAACTGCTGTGAACTGAATAATGATTGCACATACTTGTTTAAACAGACTTAACACATCACTTTTTTCTAATTTCCTATATTTAGCACTGGATGTATCTTGGGGGTAGGACTTGTTCTTTCACTGATGAGTCACAGCAACTTGACAGATTCTGAAGCTCACATCTCCACTTCTCTGCGTAAACTTTGCAAATACTTGGATGATGCAGAAGACCAAAGCCGAACATTACAGGAAGTAAGAGAATGATGTTTACTTTTCCAATCTTGCTTTTCATCTGCTGTTTCTCCAGCATGTTTGTTTTTCCCAGACTGCGTGTACTTAAAACATACTTTTTAAAAATGACTTCATTCTAATCATTTCTTTCTTTTTCTGTTTTCTAGATTCTTGCCTACACAATTGCTTGTGTCTGTGTTTCTGCTTTCAGCACTAGGATTGTAGAGGCTACAGAGGCTGAAGAGGTTATGGACAAGTTGCAGAAATTAAGAGAAATGAATCAGCAGGTCATATAAAGCTTTTAGATCAATTTTATGCTTTTATATTTCTGCAATATTTTATGTCATCCTAATGTTTTCAGCAACAGCATGAATGATCTGAAAAGCTAATCAAACTGCTTTTTGAAATGGAGGCAGCAGGAAACCTTAGTCCTGTATATCTGTGGAGATTCTCAATCATGGTTGTCAGGGTTGTCCCAAAGGTGCTTTTCCAAAAAGCAACTCTTGGTGTTTTTTTCCCCTTGAAAACATTTCAATTCTCATCCAAGAAGCTTCTTCAGTTCTCAGACTGAGATAGGATTTAAATTTGAATGAAGTTGGAGAAGGAAAAGGGAGGGGGACAGATAGTTACAATATCCAGATTCAGGTTACAGATGAGACAGATTTCAAGTACCTTATCTATTAACAATTGTAATGTGTAAATAACCTATATACTGAGATGGCCTGAAAACTTTGCAAGTGCTGTTAAAGTCCTGCTTTTCCAAAACATCCACTTTGAGATTTGTCAGGAAATTTGTTGGGAGATTGAAATGCTTTGATATTCCTTTGTTTTGAATCCTGATGTCAAATTTGTGACCTACCAGAATCTTAAGCCCATGTCCCACTGCACCAATGGATGCAAAGAGGATGTAAAATGTTAAAAAAAGCTTGCCATCCATTGGAAAATGCGATGCATCCGTTATGTACTCACTGCACACGTGTTTCATACGCTCTATCCCTCCAGCATCCGTCCACTGAGATTTCATCCGCCCAAGAAGTTTTGAGCTGCACAAAACTTTGTGAACGGATGAACTTTCCGCTGTGTACGATGTAAATCCGTGACATCCGAGCAACAAACNAAATTTTCACCACTTTTTGGAGCGGATGACAACGGATGGAGCCACCTCCGAAATTTTGCTCATCCGCTGTGTCCTTTTTGCATACGTTGTGCATCCGTCGGCCAGTGGGATAGGGCCTTTACCAAGAACTTGTGTAAGATTAGAAGTAAGTTCATATACTTTGCTTACATTGTGATGTATGCTATCATTTGCCAACAATATCTATCTGAAATTTTTATGTGTGTGTTATTCAGTTATTCAGTTCTCGTGACTGCCTGGACAAATTCCTGCAGTTTTCTTTGCAAGGATTTTTGGAAGTGTTTTGCTGTTGTGTGCTTCCTAGACCTGTAAGAGAGTAACTGGGTTTGTACCTATGGCAGGACCAGAACTCTGGATTCTATCTAGGACAAATGGGAGATAGTCTTTGTGCAAAAGACTTAATGGACACAAAACTGACATATATTAATACATTACAATTGTTAATTGATAAGGTTTTTGTGATTTGTTTTATAAGTAAATTGCATCTGCATAATCACTTTTCTTTCTCTCTTTCTCCTGCCTTTGCTCAATGTAAATCCTTCATCTACAACTGATGAAGTGAGTTGCAGTTCAAGAAAGCATAATAATGAGTTTTAATAAAAATTCTTATTCAGAAAAGTTGGTATCAAAGTCCAGATTTTTTTTGCCACTGTCAACTAACATGGCTTCCTCTTACAATGTCCAAATAATTGAAAATTTTAAGAGTATAATCTCAACTCATTTGGAGGGTACCAGTTGAAAAAGGCTGCTCCATAAAACATGGTCATCTTATTCAGGACTCTGAAATCATTATGTCAGCTGTTTCCCTGGTCAGAGTCTAGCCTGCTAATTTTTAATGCAATTATATAAAGAATACTAGGAAACTGAAAGGGGTCACTTCAAAGTGGAAGGGGATGATGTTTACCATATAATGAAACCATTCATGGATTTGCAATCTTTTAAACTGGTATGTTTTTGCTTGTGAATGCTAAGATTTTTTTTCACTTTTAATTACACTTGATCTTAAGCAGTATTTTATCTGGTTTGGAAGAAGGGCTGCTCTGTGAGCAATACTGTACAGTGCAAGTTCATTTCCATGCTTGAGTGCGACAACATAAAGGCATTTTGATTTTGTTTGTTTCAAAGAACTCACAACTGTACTACAGTACACGTTAAATTAAGGATTTCTCTGTCCTTCCCCTTTCCTCCATTTTTTTCTTTCACTTTGGAAACAATGCAAAACAAACGGCCTTCGTAATGTGCTGCTGCTTTTTGCCTTATTCTGCTCCAGACACCAGGTTTTGCCTTAGCCTTGGGGAGCCTTGTTCATGGATTGTCTGTATGTGGACATGGAAAAGCAGATGTTCTCAGCAATAAGTTATTTCCTGCCTGGATGAAAATTGTACTTGCCGAGGTAAAGCACTTGGAACTGGATGAGTTGACTGACAGCTAGAACTATTCCTGGAGATGCAGAATGCCAGTTGGATGCTTTTTTTTAATATGGAATAAAGTAATCTATTTTTGCTAGCTATGGTTAATGGAAAGTCTTGAGGCTTAGAATGGGCTGATTCTATTCATTCTTTTTCCCCCCATGAGACTGGCTTATTAGGGCAACTTGGTCTACCCAACTATGGGATGAAACATATTGCTTCTACTTTCATATTTCAGCCACAATCCAAAAGCATTTGCAGGCAGCCACTTTTGCGACAAACTATTTTTGTGTTCAATTCCATTCTTTTTGCTTCTATTTCCCCCACTAGTGGTGAGATGCTACCGGTTCTGTCCACTTCTGTAGAACCGGTTGCTCTGAAAAGCAGCAAACAGAGAACATACATAGAACCGGTTCTATGTCTGCTGCTGTTTTAGCCCACCCGCCTGCCCAGGCTCCTACCTGACCTTTATTTCCTGTTTTTTCAACCTCAAGGTACTTTGCGTGACACAGCTGTGGTTGAAAAAGCAGAAAAAAAGTGCTTTTTCAACCACTGTGCACCCGCGCACAGCGCTGCTCACCTGTCCAGGCAGTTAGCTGATGATGATATACATGCGCGTGCAGCTCACGTCAGGCCTGTGTGTGCGAGAAGCAAAATGTAAAATCACCAAACCAGTAGTTACACTGGTCAGATCCCACCCCTGTCCCCCACCCATAAAGTACACCTGAAGATCCAGGATTCATGCAGTGGAGCTAAATGAGCTTCTGGATCTTCTAAATCATTGAGAACCGGGCTGCGCTAAGTTTGACCCAGGGCCAAACTTTCATCAGCAGATATATTTTTTGGTTCCTACACTGCTTTTAATTGGAAACCAGTGGCATGGTAGAAATTAAGTGAAGCTGCTCAACACTTCCCTGTCCATCTGTTCTCCCCACCCCAGTTGCTCTACCACAGTATTGTTTTTTAACGGACAGAAAAGCAACCATAAAGATTTCGAGGGTTAAAGTGGTTGAAGGTGAAAGTTTCAAAGCAGTCATTTTTCTCTTCCCTTTTGCGTTATTCATCTCTTCCTGACCACAGAGTCCCATAGCTGCATTTCATTTTTGAAATGATTAAAAGGTTGAATAAGTTATGAATTGAATCCTGAGAGGATGAGTGGAAAGCTTTCCATTTCACAATGCTGATAGTAGCATATTTGGTATCAGGATGTCTGTCATTGGATCAGTGGCTAGAAGAATTTGGGGAAGGGGGATCTTTGCTTGCAGGAAGCAATTCAAGAACATTCACTTCTTCTCTAACAAACTTTGATTTTGCTTTGATTCTAGGGAGCCCCTACAATGCAAAGACTAGCAGCAATCAATGGCTTGGTCTCTCTAGTGGGTTCTGAAAATACCATGATACAGGTAAAATAAGGGCATGGTTATTTCCATCTTGAATTTACATTGTTTTCAAATTTAAGAATAGGAAGGTAACTTTATAGGGTAGATTTAGGAGAAGAGGCAGAGCCTGTGGGCGGAGTCAAGAAAGGAATCAGCCTAGAATTGATACATGTCCACAGATGCTCCAAGTCCAGCCCCTCTTGAATTCTGTTGTCTTTTATCTAGCACCAATTTAGTACTGACCAATTAGTGGGCTAGATTCTTGTGTTTAGGCTTGAGCAATAAACCTTTTTTATTTGGAATTTATCATATGGTCTTGATTCTTTGCTCCTTATATTTTCAGGTGAATTGAACAAGCCCCATGGTGTTGCAAAAATATGCTCATATCTGGTGGAAAAACCATAATGTCACATGAAATTTAGGCAACTTTACTTCCTTGAGAGCTGCCCCAGAGTGGTTCAGATTTGGAGGGGGGCACAACAGTGTACATGGATAGCAGTACATAAACATCTACGTCTTCTTTTACAGAGAGCACCCTTATAGCTTTCTCTACAATAACACCGCCAATGCTTCCTCTGCCCCCTTCTGCCTAAATGGCTATTTTGAACCATTTTACTGGGAGAATGGCCAGAATATAACTTTGTTTCCTTGCTGCCTGAAAAGATGTAAGACTAGGGAAGAATGTAATACGGAAAGAGCAAGAGGTCTGTAGATGTATGTATGCCTGCAAGAACTGCTGCTCATCCTTCATTTCATAGTACTTCGACTAGCCACTATTTTCCCATATCTCTATTCTTGTTTTTGGAGGAAAACACTTCTACATTTAAAAAAAAATACATGATTTTTATGGAAAAATGCTAAAACAAGTTGCATGAGCATGTAACAAAAAATGAGAGAGAAGTTGTGTGTGTGTTGTCCAAACTCCAACTACAGGATTCACAACCTGCTTCCCTCTGGATGTCTTGGTTATCCAAGTTCCAGAATTCTTTGTCACATCTAGGTGAGAATTTGAGGGGGTTGCCAGCCTAGCACCTCTTCTCTGTATTGCTCTCCTCTAGAACCAGCAGTGGTTTCCCTAAGTTTCCATCAGTGATACGGAACAGACTTTGCCTCACCAGACAGGGTGGTCTGTGTTATCCCTGTATGCATGAATGAGAGACAAATGTTTATTTAGAATATATAGAAGTTTGATTCTTTTTTCTTCTCTGTGTTGCAACATATTAAATATTTAGTTTAGGATTACACAGTATTTTTTCTTTCGAGTATATAGAAGTTCTTTTAATTTATGGTTGCACAATGTTTTTCTTTAGAGCAGGGGTCTCCAGCTTTGGCAATTTTAAGTCTGGAGGACTTTAATTCCCAGAATTCTGGGATTTGAAGTCCTCCAGGCTTAAGATTGCCAAAATTGAAGACCCCTGCTTTAGAGTATATAGAAGATCACTTCTGGTCTCTTCTGGGTGATACAACATATTAAGTATTTAGCTTATTATTACAGAATTTTTTTCTCAATTATACTTTAGTGTGATGAAATATAGAGAATATCTCTCTCTCTCTCTCTCTCTCTCTCTCTCTCTCTCTCTCTCTCTCTCTCTCTCTCTGTGTGTGTGTGTGTGTGTTCACTGATAAAAATAAATAAGTTTTTAGTGATTGGTGTTTTCCAATAACAGACATGAATACAGAGTCAACAAAGGTATAGCTTTTACTTAAGAGATATTATACTGTAGTGGTTAAGTGTAGGATTAACCCTGGGAAAACCCAAATTCAAGCCTCCCCTCAATCAAAGAAGCTAATTGGGTGACTTTGGGCTAGTATCAAAGAGATGTCATTGGGAAAAATGGGGGAAAGGAGTATGATGTGTTCCTGAATATAACAAACACAGTAAATAAATAGCTGAGGAACAGATAGAGTGGCTTACTCAAATAAGTGACTTACTCGAATTCACTTATGCTTCCTTGATTAGTAACCTATAGAGTGTAATGCCATGTGATTTATTTATTTACCTGCATCCTGCCCTGATTATTTTTACAATAGCTTAAGGCAACAAACATATCCAACATATCTTCCTCCTATCTTCCCTACAATAAAACCCTGTGAGGTGGGTTGGGCTGAGAGAAAGTGACTAGGTCAAAGTCACAAGGTGGCTTTCATGGCTAAGGTGGGACTAGAACTCAAGGTCTCCTGTTTTCTGTCCTGGTGCCTTAACCATTAGACCATACCCAACATTGCTTTAGCAGCATGTGTTTGGTGTTAGAAAATAAAATTGTTCTCATTTTAAATAAACATTAAAATAAATCATTTGTGTGTGTGTATGTGTGTACACACATACGTAAAAGTTCCTCACCATATCGATGCGTTGGCTTTCAGTGCAATTTTTTTCCCATCCATCAGTGTTCTCCCATTTGTTTTTCCTTTTTTTTTTTAAATAGCTGAAATCAGAAGCTATCCAATCTTCTCAGTTTCAAAGCAAACTTAATGAAGTTATCCGAACCCTGACTCAGGTATGGGTTAACCTATTGGCATTGCTGTGAAATTATTTTGGGGTAAAGTATGGAATTATCTAGGCAGATCTTTAAGACCTCAGGTGCTCTGTTTCAAAATTGCTGTCACTTTTTTTGTGACATGGTAAAATAATTAAATATAAGGGAATAATTTAATTATCAATGTAATTAATGTGATTCAAACACATAATATTTTGTTCCTGAGGTTATCTTGCTTATTTCTTTCCTGGGTCCATTTCCTTTTCTGAAAGAGCTGGCTTGAAAATGGTTATTAATCATATCAGTCTTTTAACGAGGTTAGAAAATAATCATTGAAATTGCTGTCCACTATCCATTGGATCTGACACACCATAGTTCCATCTTCAGCTTTATCAGTAGTTATTTATTGCAGCTTGTAGTGAATTGTCTCACTCCAACTAATCATTAAGAAAAAAGACACCTTAATAGTAGCCCACACTTATGGTCATAGTGATTAAAATTCACTTTCCAATTTTGGAATTATAGTTTTTTTGCTTTATATTTCGTATTTCATATCTATATATAGTCACAGAGGTGTACTCCCATTTGACAGAATGACTTTCGAGTATGGGTATAATCAGGCAACAATCCCCAAATAGTTTTATATAGTTTTTGCTGTCATTCTTGTTCTTGTTTTGGATTAAAGTTTTCTTATTTGGAATAGACATGAGCTTTCTTACAGGGAAAATATTCACAGACAATTGAATGGTCATGATTGGATATTTTTCCTTCAACATTTTCCTATTTTTTTTCTCAAAGAATAAAGCACCTTTTATTCTATTATCTATAGAATGGTATGGTCTACTCACCTAAATATTGAGTGTGCCTACAGTAATATTATGGGGAACGCCACATTAAACTAGTGACATTTATTTTATAATTATGATAACTTACATAAAATGAATTATAATTTGGGTTCATTTGTGATGCTTCTCCTTGCAGGTAATCAGCTTTTCTGGGGTGATAGGCCTTCAGGTAAATGCAGCATGGATGTTAGGACATTTGTACCTTTCTAATGTGTCTGCAACCCGTAGTCGAACATCTGGTAAGTAAGCTTCTCATGAGTTTGTAGATTCAGAAAATGTCAGT
This sequence comes from Laticauda laticaudata, assembly GCA_004320025.1. NCBI lineage: Eukaryota > Metazoa > Chordata > Lepidosauria > Squamata > Elapidae > Laticauda > Laticauda laticaudata. The sequence goes on from BHFT01034039.1 coordinate 25,643, forward strand.
GGAAAGAGAAAGAGATAATAATAAAGAGTTTTGATATGGTTGGGGCTTATTTTTGAGGCTATGAGGTCATCTTGAATAGAGTGTCTTTTTTCAGTTCATGGGGAGGGCACCTGTTGATGACTCTGGTAGAGAAAAGTTTTGTTTCTGGTTTGTTAGCGCTCACTGAATTTCCCGCAGCCTGCTTTTTCCTACTCTAAGTTGCCCTGTGATCAAGAGTTAATCATATTGGCTTTCATTTCATTCAATGTAAATGAAATGAAAGTTACTTTTTGACTTGGTCCTGTCCACTATTTCCAGTGTACTACACAAATATCATGCATGGACCTCAGTTATGAACTCTAATGTCAGGCACCTTTCTATATTCTGCTGTAAAATTGTCAAGTGTAAATGTGAAAATGGTTAAGCTGATTTGTCTTTGTCTTTACAGTTCCTTCTGACTTTAGCTACCTCCCTGAGAAAAGTTTCCTTAGAGCAGCCATTGATTTTATTATAGAAGGTGGAAAGAAAGGTAAACGAAAAATTATTCTATGGGGAAAACATCTTTCAGTGAGGAAATGAAATAATTATTTCACTTCTCTACCACAAATGTGACATGATAATTGAAAGAATGGTCCAAACATTTTTTTTAACTACAGAAATTATCAGCATTCTCTTTTACAACCGGAGCAGACTTATATTGCTGATGTGAACTTATGATTCTATACATTCTTAATGACTGTAATATGGACACAGCCAAGAGTATCCCTGTACTTTTCCCAAAGAATCCAAATTTTTACCATTTACAAGAAGATATTTATAATAGAAAGCAAAGGGTCTGCTTTATGGCTATGGCAGCAGTTTCCAATCTTTCCAGCTTGATGGAACAATGGCGGCGGGGGGGAGTGGGGATGGTTTTGTGTGTGCGCCACTTTCACTAATGCAGCTGCAAATGCAAGCTCTCGCTCCCCACCATTTCTACAATCTGGTTCTGAAGGGCCGGGTGTTGGGGACCCCTCAACTATGGAATAAAAAATGGTGCATGCCGATTTGCTTGTGTCAATTTTAACTTCTTTCGTGTCGACTTGGAATTCTTAAGGGGGAAATGGAGGGATATCTGGACCATGTTTGTATACTTATTTTGCATATCTGAAGAAAAGGGGGGGAATGGATCTGGACCTTACTCTGATGAAGGGCTTTCATACCAGATATTACTATGAAGATACAAAATGATTGTATTTTTAAAACTCAGTAAAATATAGTTAAAACGCACAAAAAGTAATCAAGTTGTTCTTAATTTTTATTACGATAAAACATGCCAGTTATTTGGGGTATTTAATTATTCAAGTTGTAATCGGAGGCTTCATTTTAGGGCCTGAAGAAGTTCATCCAAGCTTCTTAAAGGCAGCCATGGCACCCATTGCATTGATTGGAGGAAGCTATCAGTATCCCCCTTTGAACTGGGCATCAATTCTCGCCCCCCTACTGCGACTAGATTTTGGTATGCTTAAAAAAAAAAGAATAAATAACTGAATCTTGTTTGTATTCCTTTGAGTAGATAAATAATTTTATCAAATCTCTTCTTTTAGTATAGAGCAACATTTTTTATTTATCCCTGTTTATCCATTATTAAGCATTCTTCATAGGTGGTGGAAGGTGAAAACTTTATGTATTCGGTTTATGGATTTCCTTGTAACTTAATGGGCTCCATTACACCATTTGTTTGTCATGACATTTGGAAATTTAAATTTGCATCATAGATTTCAAGGAGCAGAAGAAATACAGTTAGAGCAAAAGTGCTGCGTACTCTCCCATATGACGGGACTTGGATACATGTGGAGAAGTGATTATGAGTTTCTTTATTTCCTCAGCATGTATTCTCAGTTCATGTAAATACCATTTTTGTTGTACTATTTGTTTAAATCTAAAATCAAGTCAAGCTCTTCTATTCTAATATATTTAAATTTTGTTTAAAGTCCTACTTGGCCTTGGTTGACTAATGCAATTTTTTCTATTTATCATGCTCCTGTAATTGGATTTTAGTTTTATTATACTTTTAGAATAATTTTTGTAACTCAATATCAAATCAAAATGTAATTGCAGTCATCTATTGAATTGAGTATCTGTTGGAACATAGAAAAAGTAAATGGTAAGTGTAAACAAATGAAATAAATACTTCATGTATCTGAAATGAGTAAATACGAGATAAAGACCATTTCACTTGGTTTTCATTTTTGCACAGAACCAGGCACTCCCTGGTACCCCTGATGATTGTTTCAACCAGGATCAGCACTAGTGTGTGGTAGTCCTCAACTTACAACCAAATTTCTATTGTTAAGTTAAGCTTTTGTTAATGTCTCACTTAAGTGAGTTTTGCCCCATTTTACCACCTTTCTTGCTTTAGTTGTTAAAAGAATCACTGCAGTTGATAAGTTAGTAACCCAGTTGTTAAGTGAATTGGACTTCCCCATTGACTTTGCTTGTCAAAAGGTCATGAAAGGTGATCAAGTGACCTTGGGACATAGCAACAGTCATAAATACGAATCAGTTGCCAAGCGTCTGAATTTTGTTCACATGATCATGGAGATGCTGCAACAATTGTAAGTGTGAGAAATGGTCATAAGTTACTTTTTTCAGTACCACTGTAACTTTGAACGGTCACTAAATGAACTGTTAAGACACAGATTACCTCTGTACTGCTTTTCTGTGGTCCCTGAAGCATTACTTGTATTCTATTATGTTTTCCAGGACAATGGAAATTTCCCTGAATATAGAACATTAGAACATAAGACTAATGGAATTGGAAGGGACCAACTCTATTATTGAGTTGGTCCCTTCCAACTCTATTATTCTATGCTAATGGTAGACCAACTCTATTATTGAGTTCTAACTCCAATAGAGTTGGAAGGATATATAGGAAGTTGAGGTTGGTGTTTTATTCCAATCCTTTTGCTATGTCTTCTTATGGCTTCAATTCTCCATCCTTTTTTCTTTTAGGAGAAGAAATACAGCAGTTGTGCATTGAACTAGCTGTGACCCAGGCCCAATCATCTCAGAATGCGGCAGTGATTTTAGGCATGTGGGTGGCACCACCTCTGGTCTACAGTCTAAGTGTATGTGTTCTTTCTCTAATGGTTCTATTTCCCAGTTTTGGGAGTAGACATGGAAAGTCAGTTTTTTTTACCATGTGGTTCCTCTCCATTCAATAGAAAGGGGGGGACACACACATATCTTAGTGAAATAGGTTTATACTCTTTTTAAAACTAACCTGTTCTCTGAATGAAAAAGAAGAAACATTTGAAAATGTAAAATGAAATCATATTGGTTTACGTTTTCTTCAAATACATACATGTATTTTTCAAAGACATTTGTTGAAAATAATAAACAATCAACTATGATTTAACATTGTAATACATATTAGATTCCTGTGAATCCCTTATGCTATGAATTTGCTCATCAGATACAAGCCAAGAAGTACCTTTTTTCTTCCTTACCTCTGTGGATGAAATATGTAGCAGAAGACAAACAGCAGATCTTCACTGAAGTATTTATGGTGCAGCATTTTGAGACAAAGAAACAGTCAAAAAACCAAGACCTTTGCTGGAATATTTTGCAAGGACTCAGCCAAGCTATGAAATCTCCTAGCCCAACTCAGCACAGCTGGAGTTGTTTTTGCAAGGCTGCTGAGAAGATATTTGAGCTTTTGCCAGATGAGATTTGGGTAAGGAAAAGTAAACATTTGAAGTATTAAACTTTTGCTGAAAAAAAGTCTCATTTGGGAAGATAAAAGAGGTTGATGAACTGGAAAGGCTAGAGGAAAAAGAATGAACTGTGACATATGCAGATATTTTACTGCATACAATATTTTAATCAGAGCTTTCATAGAGATTGCCTTACACAAGTATGCTGCAGGATAATCCCTTGTACTTTTTAAAATGAGCATGCATGTAATTTGAGGACAACTTAGATCAACATTAGAAATGTCTATTTCTCTGATTACTGTACCATTGAACTAGAAATCACATTTGATTCCATTGCTTCAAAAAATATTTATTAACTCAATTAAGTTGGAATTCCACTCAGTGGATGTTCACTGAACTGAGTTCGTGTTAGAAACTGAAGTACTGAGTGAATAAGATAAATTGAAATGTTATTTTGCAAAATTTTCCTTGGGGCCTAATATGGCAAATATATAAAATGGATTTAGAAATGACCAAAGCTGTTATTTTTAATTAATAGAGTAAAATCATATTTAATTCTGCCCATGAATTTAGAATTATGATTGCAGGACTTGTAAGGGACTCCAGTCCTAATGGGCAATACTGAAGCCCTTTTCACATGTTGATTTGAACACATTCAAGGACAAAGTGGGGAGTGGGGTTATTCATACTACCTCCCTCATCTTCTCATGTGCATGGGACTAAATTTCTCTAAAATCATTCTAAAAATGATTCCATTCCTTTGATCAAAAGAGTGTTTATTTTTATACTTATTGCAAATTTGAGCAAATTGCAATTTGCCAACCTAGCAGTTTGAAAGCAAGTAGAAAAATAGGGACCACTTTGGTGGGAAGGTAACAGCGTTTCGTGCGCCTTCAGCGCTTATAGTCATGCCGGCCACATGACCACAGAGACGTCTTTGGACAGCGCTGGCTCTTTGGCTTTGTAATAGAGATGAGCACCGCCCCCTAGAGCCAGAAACGACAAGCACGTATGTGCAAAGGGAATCTTTACCTTTACCTTACAATCAGATATCTTTATTTTATCGAAAGCATACTTCTCTGAATATTACATTCTTGAAGTCTAGGAAAATGTGACAAAGGCCGAAGTGACATGAAATGAGGAAAAAGAGCACTTGGTGGACAATTATATGTGTGTATATAGAATTGTAAAGAAGGCAAATCTGGCTTATCCACTATTAAAAGAAGCAGAAATATAATCTTCTCATACATTAGACTCTTTATGTTTTCAGAATTTGAGTGTATCTAGTTACAGGATAAAAAGATCCCAAAACAATTTTGATTTTTTTTTATTTAGAGCCTGATGAGTTACCAGTAACATAACACAAAGTTATTGAAGCAGAGAGTATTAATTTCCAGGCCACAAGCAGGTTTTTTTTTAAACTCTCTTGATCTTTTAAAAAAAATGGAACCTTACATGACATTCAGTGATTTAACTCTGTACTTCCCTATCAGCTGTCATGGCAATGGGCCTTACCTCTTACTTCTGCTTTTGTCTAGTTTTCTTGCTTATTGAACATGGGCTCATTCAGGAAATTTCAGTGCAGTCTTTCTCTCCCCCCCCCCCCCCCCCCCCAAGATTTTGTTGCTTACTTCATTGGTAGGAGGAGGATGAATGATAGTTGGGTTCCAACAGTAATACTATTTGATTTTTACACTGGCTTTTCATGGTATTGTATGTAGAGGTTTTCAAACATTTTAGTCACAGGTAGAAATAAGCACCTCACTACTCTTTGGATGCTTCTGGATTGAAAGGATTAGTCAGCTATAAGCTGTTGTCCAGGAGCCTCCCCAAAGAATGTGTGTTTGGTAAACAAGCAAACATTTTAGTCTTACAAAAACAACCTGGGAAACAAATTGATGGATAGAGGTTAGGATTGTTTATATATATATAAACTATAACTTATAATATATATAAACATATAAACTGATCAACTAGTGATTCTTATGCACAGCATTACATGAATGTGCCATATATATATATATATATATATTATATATATATATATATATTATATATATATATATATATAATATATATATATAATATAATATATATATTAGGCACATTCATGTAATGCTGTGCATAAGAATCACTAGTTTGATCAGTTAATAAATAGAGATATCACTATGATACTGTATTTGTCATTCCTTCATTTTCCAGTAACCTCAAGATAGTTTTGGTCTCTGTTTAAAGCATTATTGTTTTTGGTACATGGTATCATTTGTTCACATTGCTATCACTGATAACATTAAGCAAAAGTTTAAAATTTGAAACAGAAGAATATTAAAATCATATATCACAACATAATAACTTTTCTGGCTTGGCTAAGGCTAAAACATGTGTTTGTTTCTATTTCTTCAGCAGGATGATGTAAAGATGTATATACTTGCAGCAAAATGTCTCTCAGAAATGGTTGATACAGAAATTGAACGGATTACAGAAGTTTCAAAGGTAGATGCATTTTAGCCTTATTAATCTTTTATGGAGATGGAGGATAATTATTTCTGTCTGCTGTTCTTCATAACATTATCATTATCATTCCAAAGTCTAGATGCATATAGTAAGGCAGATTTTAATTTTATGCTTTTATTTAAAACTTGACACCATTTGAAAATAGGGTTTGAGTAATTAAGGTATTTCCTAGTAATATCATAAAAATGCCACTTCTTGGTCAGTTTGGAAGTAGATACTGAACTAAAATCCCGATAACCTTAAAACAAGAGTTTGAAAGATGATGATACCATTAACAAAAATAAAGTTATGTACATAGTTTTCTTAAAGTAAGTAGCATGCCAGGGACTAATCTATTTTGGTCCTGATGAGATAGGCAGAGTGGCTTTAATTTATTACCTCCGCCAGTCTGAGACAGAATCAGCATTGATGGCTCCACATGGGAGACAGACAGACAGACAGATGCAATTCAATATTTGTGTAGTTTTATGTTCTGAGGGCTAAGCCGCTTTTTGTCAAGAAGCTTTTTTAATAAAGGAAATTGATTTCCAGAAGTGTGAAGATTCCAACTGATTCTTATTCACCATATCAGAATCATTTTTGTGTGAAGTATTGCTGTCTTATACATACATGTAACACTATTTTTGCTCTCTGAGCCAATCTTCAAATGCTTTGACCCCATAAATCATGGTTTATAAACTAGGATGTACTATCGTGAAAGGTGTTTTTATTTTTTCATCCCTCAAGCCTGATTTCCTTCTTCCTTTTGTTTATTAGTATTACACATTGATTCAGAACAATAATTATGCATTTTACACAACCTACTTTATTCGTGCCCCTAATTGGAGAACTCTTTAAATCCATGGCTATAATTTGTGAATCATAAAGTAATCACCATTTAAATTAACTATGATTTTCATATGTGTGTATACATAAAATGTGCATGGAAGGGAAGAAAAAAGGATAGAGTTGGGAAGTATATGTATGAAACTGCATCCTGATTTTCAATTAGGATAAGCTTAAAAACATTTTAAATGTTGCATTTTGTTAATGTGAAATTCAGGAACATCACCAGAAACATTTTCAATGGAGAACTCTTTTCTGATTATGCGATGTCCCTTTTTCTTTCTCAGAAATTGTGAGGAAATGCTTCCTGTCTTCAAATAATAATGACTAAGAACTTATACCATAGAGCCTGTTTCCTATTTTTCATCCATTTCATGGTTTGTTTTGCAGAACAATTTGGAAAAGGTTGCATTTGTCAGAGTTTATTTAGTATCTCAAGGCAGATTTCCTTTGCTGAGATGGAACGATATGATTAGTGTTGCAGCTGGGTGCCAGCAGAAAGAAACCATTGTTTGGATGCTGCTGCACAGCTTTTATCATGCACGAATCCTGAGCCATGAAAACACGGGTAAGATATCATGGCCAAAACCAAACTAAAACAAAACATGGGCAAAAACATACTAATTTCCATTTACAATCATTACTAATGGTAATGTATCTATATATAACCTCCTTTTATTCACATTTGCTAATTACTTCCTCCCCAGTCCTTCTGTAGAACTATGCATGCAGAAATACCCCCTTCCCCAGTTCCAGGCAGACATCAGAAAGAGGGAGATTTATTGAACTGCTAGTAGACTGCGTTTGGCCTTGTGGAACATAAATTGTGCAAGGTCAGCATAAATTCCTGGAGCATATTATTTACAGTCCTTTTAAAAAATATTTCTCCCCCCCCCCTCCCTTTCAGATTTCCTGAATGTTGGTATATCTTTTTCTCTTAATTTTATCAGAGCTTCATGTGCTATCAGGTCCTATCAATACATAAAGAGAATCTGAGTGGGGAATAAAATAACAACAAAGTTTGGTACTTATTTCACTTATTTTATAAATTTATCCATCGAGCACTGTGCCTGTGTAAAAAAAAAAAAGTAACCACTCTCCCACCCCTATCCAGTCAATGCAGTTAAAATAATAAAAGCCAATTGTACTTGATATTTCAGAATATATATTTGGACCCCTCCTGCCCTATATAAACCTCACAAACTTTGCCACAACATTACCATACAAATTCTAAAAGCACACCCTATCCTGCTCTAAAAGGTTTTTGAAGACTTTTATTAAAAAGTTTTTGATACCTGTCCATTTGAGAGAGAAAAGTTACATGCAAACAATTGAGAAAGCTCTCAGCTTTGGTGATATACAGTCAGAGACACAGTGTTGAAATAGAAAAGACTTGGGGCAATCATGAATCTTCCCAAGAGTGGTTGTCCTGTCCAAATTGATCCAAGAGCACAGCATAATACCATCCAGGGAGTCATAAAGGAATCACAGACAACATTCTGGATCTTCATGCTTCTCTCAGCCTGGTTAAATCCAGAATTCATAAATCTACCATCAGAAAAATACTATATAGAAATGGGATGAAAGAGTAATGGTGGAAGCCATTGTTTATAAAAGAAGCGTTGATCTTCATCTGAGTCCTTAAAACTGATAGAAACTTGAAGTAACTTTTTTTTAATTTAAAAAATCTATAAGACAATCTAATTTGGAAGAGTTATTATCCTACAACTCTTAAAATGCCTGTACGAATGGGCATATCTCTACAGAACATAAGACACAGAAGATAAAATAATGCAGTTGGAAGGGATCTTGGAGGTCGTCTAGTCCAAATTCCTACTCAAATAAGAAATCCTATACCATGTCAGACAAATGATTGTCCAGTCCCTTTTTCAAAGCCTCCAGTGGTGGAGNCTCCAGTGGTGGAGCATCCACAACTTCTGAAGGCAAGCTATTCCACTGGTTGATTGCTTTCACCATTAGGAAATTTCTCTTTAGTTCTAGGTTGCTTATCTCCCTTGTTAACTTCCATCCACTGTTTCTTGTCTTGCCTTTTGATGCTTTGAAAAATAGTTTGACCCTCTCGTCTTTGTAGGAGCCCCTCGAATATTGAAGCACTACGGAGATAGACGGAGGAAGGGAGAAAGAGAGGGGGACTGAGGGGGGAGAGAGAGAGAGAGACCCATTGTAAGCCTCTTTTTCCTTAAGTCATCTTCAATTATTCGACCATCAATCAATCCATTATTGCCTTCAACTAATTCTCAAAAATCTGCAAACTTCACAGTTTCTGGTGGAGACATTGAATTAAGTATCTTATATTTAAAACAGTCTCTGTGGCCATGTGGCTATGTGTCTTCAAATCAGTCTTGTCTTTTGGTGCCTGGCAGGACAAATCTCTGTGATTTTCTTTGCAAGTTTTCAAAAGTGATTTACCATTGCCTGCTTCCTAGGGCTGACAAGAGTGTGACTAGCCTGAAGCCATCCAGATAGCTTCATGTCTAAAATGGGACTAGGAGTCACAATCTCTTGAGTTTTTAGCCTGGTATCTTAACCACTATACCAATCTGGCTTATCTGTAGCTGCAAAATATCATAATGATTATAAAATAAAGCAGTTTCCACTGAATCAGGCCCCGTTTCTTTACCTAGACATAGCCATGTCAGTTTCTTGACAATTACATAATAGTTATTTCTGTTGCCATCTTCTTACATGCTTTTTGAATTCCATGTCTAATCTGGAACTGTTTTGAGATTTTCTGGTTGTCTCCTATTCAAGAAGTAACTAGCTATTGCCACCTATTGATCATTAGAAAATAATTAAAGCAATACTCCAGCTATTTAGATCAGGGGTGTCAAACTCAATTTCTTTGAGGGGTGCATCTGCATTGTGTTGGACCTCAGGGGGTGTGGCCAGGGTGGGTGTGGCCAGGGTGGGTGTGCCAGGGTGGGTGTGACCAGGGTGGACATGGCCAGCTTGATGTCACTCATGTCAGGTTCACCCGTGGTGGCCTGAGCGCTCTGCCAGAGAAAATGGGCTCCCGAGCTCCATTTTCAGCTATGACAGCCTCCTGCAATCCTCTGCCAGAGAAAACAGAGATTGGGAGTGCTGCCCATGGCCCTTGCAAGTTCCATTTTTGGCTGCGAAAAGTTTCCTCCTGAAACTCTCTGCCAGTGAAAACAGGGTTCAGGAGAGCCATGGGCCCGGCTCTGTTTTTGCTGGCACAGGCCGGTCCTTTGCTGTTTCCAGGGCAGCCCTGCAGGCCAGATCTAAGCACCCCATGGGACGAATCCGGCCCCTGGGCCTTGAGTTTGACACCCCTGATTTAGAGCCTTAAATCCAATATGCATATCATTTTCAATATATCTGAAGGAAATGTGGTTGTGGAATTCTTCTGTTATGACTGGAAATGTGGGGGAAATGTCCCTAAGATTGGATTATACAACATTTGAAAATGGGTGTGTGATTTTGACCTCTGTGCGTTTGCTTTTACAGGAGTCTTAAAAAGAATGGAATGGCTCTTGGAATTCATGGGATATATTAAAAAAGTTTCCTTAAATACGGCCTCTATGCAAAATGTTTCTCCCCAAGAGGTACATTGCTGAAAAATTACATTTTGTTTCCAGACAAGGAAAATAAATTGAAATGTGTAGTTTAAATTCTTGTGAGGAATATCAAGAAATGCTTGCTTTGAGAGAAGATCATGTTATTATTTTCATAATGAAAATGTCAGCTTGTTGAAACACACACACACACACACACACACATATATATGTGCTGTTCAGCTTCCTTCGGGTATTATCCCAGGTCATTGTAGTGCTTTTAAAGTTGTAGCAACGTTTCCAACGTTTCCAAGGCAGAAATCTCATTGCCAGCAATCAGGCTTCTTACTTAACACATGTAAGTACCCACCTGCCCTCGAAAAACTTTAAAAAAACACATATATATATTTAAATATATAAATTTATATATATAAATTTAAAACCACGGCTTTGCTAGACCCTGACCACTACAAACTCCCATACAGAAGCCTGATGATGGCAGATGAGATTTTTGCCCTGAAACGTTGCTAACAACTTTAAAAGCACTACAATGACGTGGGATAATACCCGAAGGAAGCTGAACAGCACACACACACACACACACACACGCACGCACGCACACACACACACGTGTGTGTGTGTGTGTGTGTGTGTGTGTGCTGACTAGTGATAAAATCTAAGAAGAAAATATTTTGGATATACATTTAGAAATAGCTGCAGTTAAAATTCAAATGCTTTTAAGATTTGTAAAACCATCGGTATGATTTGCTTGGCACATTATTTAGCTGAATTGAATTATTCATATTATTGTCATTATAATGATAATCCCCAAACACAAGATGTAATGAAATATAATCTCTCTAAAATAGGCAGTGAAAATCAAGTAAAACATATCCAAAGACTTTGCACTCCGCACTCCTAACTAAATGGTTCTCTGATATATTAGAATATTGCAAGCCAGACTTTAATTTTGCATATTTATTTTCTTTTCCATTAGTGTCAACAGTAAATTGAGCAGAATTCCGAAAAATCATGTGTTCTCAATTAATTATATGTCAATATTTGATCCATAGTTTCTTGAGCAGTAGCAGTAGAATGCATAAAGCCCAGAGCTGTATTTAGATCACTTTAAGCCAAAAGCAAAACACATTATAGGTTAGCCTTTTATGTGAACCAGATGAAATTCTGCTTTGTGACTTGTATTGCTTCTTGTTTTCTGAGGAAAGCATAAAATTCATTAGCATAGAATTACTTTATTAAGTTACATATTTTATTGTGAATAAGACCCATGAGGATAGTAGTAAGTTTAATCAGTCAGGTAGTCCTCAACTTACAACAGTTCAAAGTTACAATGATGTTGAAAAAAGTGATTTATGACTACTTTTCAGATTTATGACCGATATAACATCCTTATGGTCACATGATTTATATTTGAATGCTTGGCCACTGACTCACATCTGTGACCATTGTCATATCCCGGGGTTGTATAATCACCTTTTGCGACCTTCTGACAAGCAAAGTCAGTGGGGAAACCATATTCACTTAACCGAGTTTCAAATTTAAGAATTCCAATGATTCACTGAACTATGTGGCAAGAAAAGTCATAAAATGGGGCCAACTCACTTAACAAATTTCTCATTTAGCAACATAAATTTTGGGCTCAATTGTGGTCAAACAACTGAGGATTACCAGTACTGCTAAGAACCACAAATGAAATTGTAGTGGAAGTAGTAGTTTGTTTTATGTAGTAATTTCTCAGCATAAAGCTTAAACTGATATTACTAAAAAATTCTCCAAGAATTCAGTATTAATATATGTTGACATTATAGGTAGTCCTTAACTTACGACCATAATTGGACCAGTCACTAAATGATGCAGTCATTATAGGAGTCATGTGTCTAGAGCCAATTTTATTACTATTAAACTATCTGCAAGATGCTGCAGATGTCCTCAATGGGAATTGGTTGCCAAGCACTCAATTATGATCACATAACTGAGCGTGTGGCAACAGTCATAATAACTTTGTTGGTAGATCATAAGTTGCTTTTTTCGAAGCTCTTACAACTTCAAACCATTTTTAAGTTGAGGACTACCTGCATTTGTGGTTTAGAAAACAGTGTTTCATATATCTTACCTAGATATTCACACTAAGATCCTTTGAGTCAGGATTTTTATTCCACTGCACTCCTTTTATTTTACTGGGACAATTAGTGTTATTTACTTGGCCAAGGCCACTAAATAATAGATAGATTGGTTCGAAAAGCATCTCTATTATAGGAAATACTCCTGAAGCTGAATGCAGAAAAATTCCTGATCCACAATTCATTCTTTTATTGTCATACAAACAAATTTCTATCCTTTCAGATAGAAGAGCCTTGTGTAGTGAATACTTTTTAGAGCTGCGCATCACTTTGGAATCAAAGACAAAGGTGCTTAAGGGCATATAGGACTACTTGTTCAGTCCTTGTCTGATTCCTCCTTAAAGCAGCTGTATCCTTTATAGGATTGTATGGGTGCTGCCGGCACCTGCAGCATGATCCTGAGGAAAATATATATTTGCTTTAAGCAGCTGGAAACAAATGTTATGTGCATGCCTCTTTTGGCTTTCAAGTTTGAATTTGTGAAGACTTATTTTTATTTCTTATATATCTGTTAGATCCATATCCCATCTTTCTTTCAGGATTCAAGGCTATATATAAAACAGTCACTGCGTCAGTTTTGCCCCACATAACCATCTTGTGAAGTAAATGGGGTTGAGAGAAAGTGACTGGCCCAAAGTCAGATAGCAGGCTGAAGATGGGCTAGAACTTGGGTTTTCCCAGTGCCAGTCCGACTAACCACTATTGCCACAGTCCTAATAGCCACTTTCTTTATCTTACCAACAAGTCTACAAACTGGTGCATCCCATTCATAAGAAAATGCCAGAGCTAATAAAATATGATTCTCCAGATTTGAAACCTGGAACTCCCTATGCTATAGTTATTGCAATGTTAATGTGCGCTAATAGTACTTTTGGGAGACATTTTTATATTAGACGAACAGGCTTACTTACAACATAGCAGGATATATTATAAAATTGTACTTAGTCATTTCTACAAGCTCAATTGGTCTTTCTAGAAATTAAAGATACGTTTTTTTTCCAGCCTGATATAGCTCATGTTAAAGAAAAATATATATACTAGCTTTAAGATGTTTAAAAAGTTCTGGTAACATTCTTCTTCTTAATTGTTTGAACTCCATAATTTATAAATTATTGTGGCTCTAGACCTTTCCAGGCTTCACTGATCCCTTTAGCAAAATGTGCATCTGTTTCCTGTTCAGGCTGTCAGCTTCCTGTTGTGGATTTTCACCGCATGTGTGGTTGCCTGGGCTGATCATGCCTTGCCAATGCTAATTGGCCTTAGTGCAGACTGGTCTGCCTGGCAGTGTGAAACAATAGACAGAGTCTTCGCACGTGGCTTAGGCAAGCGTCCAGTGGATACTTTGGCAGTCAAAGAGATACTTACCCTTCTTCCAGGTAGCTTGGAAATTCTGTTGACCAAAGAGCCTTGGAAAGAGCAAACACCAAAGGTACGTGTTTTTAAGTGGTACATGTCCACTGGACTCATGATGGGCTTGAACCTTTTTTTTTTTTTTCATTGATTGAACTCAGTATTGTCATTCAGAAGACAATCTGGGTGGAATTTTTATCCTGCAAGTCACCCAAGCCATTTATAGTATTCATTACATAATAATTACAAAGAGGAACAAGAGCAAATGGAAAGTTCCACTAGCTAAAATGGGATAGTTAAAATGTTTGTATCGATAATAAAATAAACGAGAGACTTTTAGAGTAAAAGGGTTTTTTTTTTAAATGGAGCAAAATAGTCATCTGTGTTTTGCACAGAAATCATGAAAGCTAGTCTGCCACTATCATGTGTTGGCACTAGTTCACTCAGCAGCAGTCTGATCTCACAATGTGAAAGAATCCTTTGCAGGTTTTGCAGTAACTGGACTCGCATATAGTAGAAATGGGTATCTGTAGATTGCAGCAGTATAACAATGCAATCATTAAATAAATCCAAAAATATTTTGAGAAATTGCCATACCTGTTGATACACTCTCTTCTTGACCAGAAATCCTTCATGTCTGCATTCCAATATTGGGATCTGACTTCAATTTAAGTTTGTTTATAGTTGTATGTGTTTTATTGAAGGAACTGATGATGAAAGAAAGAATTCCCATCACACCGTCATCTTTCCCAATACATTTTTAAGGTCATTGTAACTTCTTTCCTAGCTATGAACTTGTTCAAACTAATGTACAGACGTTCATTATATTGGTAGTTTAAAATGTAGTCCACCCCGCATATCTTCTCTAAGTGGCATGTGGGTAATTGCAACATCTTCCCAAAATCATTCCAGTGAAAAGCACTCCGTATGAGAAGAGGTTGGCATGACTGAAATTAGGTCTGGGCATAAAACACACTGAAGCACAGAGAGGTATACATAAAACTTGTTGACAGGTCTTCAAATGAAATTCAAACTGTGCAGGATTGCATGAGCTATGGGGTGGCTTTGGAGAGTAGCCAAAGAAGAGATACTGCTGCTCTAAGGAAGTGCAGAGAGATGCAATTCAGCATGCTTTTCATTCTGAAATGCTGCCCCACACCAACAAATTTATAATATCAAGAAATTAATATTAATTACAAACTAGGATTTTAAGGTATGACATTGCAGGAAGTTTACAAACAATGATGAAAGAATAGCAACAATGCTATTATTTCTCACTTGCACAGTAACATTCAACTCTCGCTCTTATCTCTAATAATTACACAGATCAACATCAATCACAGTTGGCCAGTAGAATTGAGAATCTGAATATTATGTGACAGATTATATGTCCATTTAATATGTCTCTGTTTTATCATTTCTAAGAAGTTGTGTTTTATTTTTTGCTTTTCAAAGAAATGGTTAGAGAGTATGTTGAATTGTCATTAAAATGCATTTCATATAAAACAGTTTGTATCAGTACCATTCAACCGGTGTAACAACCAATTCAATGAGCGTGCGCACAAAGCACGCTTTCCACATTTTGAAAAGCCCATTTTCAGCTCTAATACCTACCTTCAACTGCAGCCCCTGTGAATAAAACAGCTGAGGCATGGAATCAGCTGTGTTCTAAAAAAAAAATAAAGCACAGGAAAGAGAGGGGCAGGTGGGCGGGCCCACATGCTCATGGGAGCAAACCGGTTCGGAGCCACTGAACTAGGGGTTCGCCCGAACCGGGAGAATCCAATCCCTGAATAAATGACTGTTGAGATGGCAATAGTTGCATCCCAACACGTCTGGACAAAGTTGAAAAGGCTTGATTTGAGTTATTTTAATTTAAAAAAAGAACAAATTTAACATTTGAGTTTTAAATTTATTCACAGTTTATTGACTGGCTTTTTAGCCTAATGGAGAATGCTGATGAAATGCTCACTCAGTCTTCCAGAGAACTTTTGAAAGGTATGATAGAAACTGAGTTACTTATAGACTTCCAACTTAGAAAAATAATAACACTTTGGTGTTTTGTTTTTTTTTAAAGGTGATTTATATCAATTTAAAAGCAAGACATGTTTACAAAAGATAGTTATTTAAACTTATTTTGCACATCACATTATAAAGTTTTGGGCAAAGTTGAGGGCAGACTCTTTCAGCTTCAGGTCTCAGACCTCTGTATTGGCTAGAGATGGGACAATTTGGTTAGCATCAACTAAGAAAGGCTACTTCAGGGACTTTGAAATGTTTTTCATATACATTTCTTGGAGGATGAGCCTCATATTGGCTTCTTCAGATGTGAAGAACACAAGTGTTTTTTCTGTTCAGTTACCATTTGTGGATTTTCTATAAGCACTTGCTGCTATGAGAAAAAGAAGGCTGGGCTTGATGTTTCTTTGATTTGATCCAAGGGAGTTTTTCCTGTGACTTTCAAATTCTTTCAGACAGGCAACAGTAGAAGATTTCTTTCTGTTTCCATTGCTGACATTGTGTGTGTTCTTTTAACAGCTTCTTTATTGGCCCTGAGATCTCTTCCAGAGTTTAAGAAGAAAGCAGTATGGACAAAAGCTTATGGCTGGTAGGGATCTTGAAGAAAGAGAGAGATACTGTAGCTGCCGATTGTACATGTCTAGCTAAAAACCTTTTATGCTGTGGAATAAGAGCTTCTGTTACAGATATATTTTTATCTTTCCTGGAGAAAGATCCTTAAAAATCCTCCCTATTTGAATATATACCATTTGTTCTATTGATGAGAGAGAGAGAAAAGAATGGAAGGAAGGAAGGAAGGAAAGAAAGAAAGAAAGAAAGAAAGAAAGAAAGAAAGAAAGAAAGAAAGAAAGAAAGANAAAGAAAGAAAGAAAGAAAGAAAGAAAGAAAGAAAGAAAGAAAGAAAGAAAGAAAGAAAGAAAGAAAGAAAGAATTACTATAGGAAATGGGAGTTGGGTA
The DNA here is from genome assembly GCA_004320025.1 of Laticauda laticaudata. Taxonomy (NCBI): domain Eukaryota; kingdom Metazoa; phylum Chordata; class Lepidosauria; order Squamata; family Elapidae; genus Laticauda; species Laticauda laticaudata. Next base: position 42,662 of record BHFT01034039.1, read on the forward strand.
AGCAAGCAAGAATATTTCACAAATGGTTGGTCAGCATTGCACTTGACAATCTCAGTGTGGCAAGATTAAAGATGTTGCCTTGAAAAATTGAACTTTTGAATGTGTTTTATTTGTTAGACAATGAACCCACTGTTCATTAATATTCCTGCTATCACTATCGCTACCAAGGAAATTAGGCTGACAAAAAAGTATTTCCCCAAGGGTTCCTTCAACATGGAAATAAATGACCCTATTTTGAACTGGTTTTCTCTGTGGAGAAAAATGTTTTATATGGAGATGCATACAAATTAATGAGCCTACAAGTATGGAGGGCTGTAGCTCAAACTGAGATATGCCATTTTAATCAGAAGTAGGCCTTTGTATAGCCAAGTGATCTGTTTTCTTGCCTTAAACAGTTAAATTTGTTCCAAAATATCAGGTCATAGGCTTACAAAAAAAGTTAACTTATGGTGATAGAGAAAACATGGAAGGGGATCCCAGCACCCTAATCTATATTTAAGCCTCAGATCAAAAAAAAGTTTCCCAGAAAAAGAGGTACAGAAGCATTGATGGAAGTACATTGGGACTTGATTCAACAATGTTCATATAAAAATTTCTGGTTTCTGTACCTGGTTAATATCAAGGTTTGTCTACCCATTATCCCCACCCATCTCTTAATGTTTTGAACTTCAATATTTCTATCTCCCTAAAATCTCCACTCATTTCAGCATACTTTATTCTTCCTTTAAATATCTTTGGTTACTGCATTTCTGAGATGAAGTGCAACTATGGCTCAAGGGAAGGGAGGATTTCCGTGTGGAAAAATGTAGATTAAAAAGAAGGAGTCACAAGGAAAGGGCAGTCACTGTTGACGTATGGAGGCATTTCAAAAATATTGCTACTGTTGTATAGTCTAATCATATGGAGCACATTCACACATATACTTTAACACAGGAGCAAGCATCATTTTTAAAATCATTTTTCAACCTCAGCATTTCAGGAATGTGGTTGATTGAGAGAAAGAATACAAGAAGTCAGAGTTTTAAGGTTTTGAAAGGCTTAGCATGCTTATTTTGAAAATCCTAAAACATATTTAAAATCACGTGGCTGATAAGAAGCCTTTTGCCATTAAATTTCAATGGCATGATCCTAAGACGCTCCAGAATAATAGCAAAATACAGATTTAGGAATAAATAAAGTTCCTGAGATACAGAAAGTTCATCCCTATGTTATCTGTTACAACTTGCAACATATCACCAGACATGTAATCAAAATTTCAGGTGCACACAAAATGCCCGGCAATATATCCTACTTTTAAAAAGGTTAATTATTGCTATCAAATTGTTTTGTTCTGATCTGATTTTCACATATTTCTTCAAAGGCACCAACTGACAAAAACTTAAGTTTTGAACAAGGTCATTTTGGCTGTGGTGCTTTCTGGCAGTGTTAGAAACAATGAACACCTCCTATATAACTTTAAAAGAATTTTCCTGTGTGTGTGTGTGTGTGTGTACATGTATGTACATAATATCCTGCCTTTTAAATGAGGTAATGTTCATTCCACTGAATATAATGAGAAAGCTATTGAAAAGTGTGTTCATGGAGTCAAGGAATTCTTTTGATTCTTCCTGGTGTGTCTCTGTATACAAAGTCTTTGACCAACGATCTAATTCCTAAGAAAGGTGTAGTGTGCTTTTTTAAACTTGAAATCTCCAAATGACTAGATCTTGATATATTGTTGCAAAGACTTGTTTCACAGGAGGTGAAATTTGTCATTTCTCACCAAAAACATGTTAGCTCCTTTTCTCTTTGATGTTGTTGTTTCCTAGATAAGTCTTCCGTTCAGTATAAAGATATTGAACAATGAAGTAGGCACCTAAACCCAAACCACAGCATGTTTGAAACATAAAAAGAAAAAAAGAAACAAATAAATTACACAATAGCATTTCTCTTTATCAAATAATAGTCTCTCTCCCAAATCCTCATGCCTTAAAGATGTTCAAATTTATTTTAAAATGAATGAAGTTATTTATTTAGCTTACAGCAACTTATATTTTAGAACTAATTTAGCACATTTTTCTGATTCAGTAGCCAGGCCCCCAATATAGGAATATTAAACAATATTCCTATTGTTTAATAATTTCAAAAAACTGAAATTTGTACTGGGGCTACTACCAAAATGAAGAAGGAAATTAAGCTCACAATTACTTGAAATGATGTTAGGAAAATGAGCATCAGAGCAGGACAAGAGTTGTCCTCATTCTTTTTGATCATTTAGATATGTTAGGCCAGGGGTGTCAAACCAGCAGCCCATGGGCTGGATGCATCGTGCACAGGCCACGCCCACCCCAGCTCCACGAAGGCAAATGTCACAACATGTCACATGACATCAGTGAGTTTGACACCCGTGTATTAGACAATATTAATTTGTGTTCTGAACAGCAGACATATAAGTGTACATATATCCAAATAGCCGAACACACAAAATAGCAATAGCAATAGCACTTATACCACTTCATAGTGCTTTACAGCCCTCTAAGCCAGAGGTGGTATTCAGCAGGTTCTGACCAGTTCTGGAGAACCAGTAGCAGAAATTTTAAGTAGTTTGGAGAACTGGCAAATACCACCTCTGACTGCCCCTGCCCTCATTTAGTCTCTGCCTCCCGGGTCCCAGCTGATCGGCTGGGTCTTCTTTTGTTGCCCTGAACAGGAGAACGGAGCTGGAAAGCAGGTTAGTGGGGTGGGCAGGGAACGGGATTTTGCAGTAACCTTCCCCTGTCACACCCATCAAGCCACGCCCACCAAATCACGCCATGCCCACCAAGCCATGCCCACAGAACAGTTAGTAAAAAAAATTGAATCCCATTACTGCTCTAAGCGATTTACAGAGTCAGCATATTGCCCCCAACAATCTGGTGTTTCGTTTTATCGACCGCAGAAAGATGGAAGGCTGAGTCAGTCAGAATCGAACTCCTGGCAGTCAGCAGAATTAGCCTGCAATACTGCATTCTAACCACAGCGCCACCACGGCTCCTGATAGAGTAGCCCACTTCTGACAATTAAAAAATGTATCATCATTTAAATCATTTAAAGAAATAGGCATGATTATTTCCATTTGGGATTCAGTATCTGTGGGAAAACAAAATAAAAGGAGAGCTTTGCATTAATATATACTGTACCCATCTGTTTATAGTTGTTTCAGACTTCGTATATAGTTTGACCAGGAATCTGATGTAACTGTGCTGGATACCTCTATACTCTATACTGGTATAATGAGAGAGCGGAGGCTTGTGCGAATAAAGAACTTCCTATACCAATCAGACCCCGGGGAGGAATGAGAGTGTATTACCCAATTCTGCCAATGCACTACAGTGTATTGTTGTATTTGCCAAGAAATAAAAGGACTTACCCCCAAATAATATTGCCATGTACATTTTCAGTACATAGGGAAAGTAAATAGTTAGATCAAATGGAAAGAATATTCGGGTGGAGTAAGTCCCTGTGGCTTCAAAGTGAGGCAATGATTCATGTATAGCAAATGCTGGAGGACAAAAGAAAAATCAGCCAAGTGAAAAATTCCAAATAGATAAAAATGTCTCATTTCTGCATAATACATTCAATTCATATGGATAGAGGTAAGATTCAGGCTTCAGCCAGGACTAACGATTCACAATTAGAAGTTTTCATTATTAGATTGGATCCCAATTTTCATCAGCCTTATACAATATAGGCAATAGCTTCCAATGCTGGGAGCTGTGGTTCAGCACATTTGGAAGAGCACAAGTCTTACCCCAGGGATGTCCAACCATAGCAACTTTAAGACTTGTGGACTTCAACTCCCAGAATTCCCCAGCCACCATGAAGTTGAAGTTCACAAGTCTTACAGTTGCCAAGGTTAGAGGCTCCTGTTCCACTTTAAAAAAACTGAAGCTGATTTGAAGGAGTACTCCAGTGATACACAAACACACACACACACACACATCCCATGTTGTTTCAGAGAAATCATTTTTCCAAGAGGTAGCATCACAGAAAAAAAGTTACCAACTTTTGGAACCATTCTTGCTGAACAATATTTGCCTTGCGAAGCATGTGACTCCTTATTGGAAATATTTTCTTTTAGAGGACCATCATATTTATCTTAACTGCAAATTCTACAAACACATTCTACATGCCTATGAACATCTACAGGTAGTCCTTGATTTACGACCTCAATTGAGCCCATAATTTATGTTGCTAAGTGAAACATTTGTTAAGTGAGTTTTGCCCCTTTTTATGTCCTACCTTACCACAGTTGTTAAGTTAGTAACACGGTTGTTCAGTGAATCTGGCTTCTCCATCGACTGGGCAGGCGAAAAGCATGAGGTCCTCACTTAACAACAACATGGTCCTCATCTAACAACCACTGCCAGAACTGTCGTGCGTTCACATGATGTTTCACTTTACAATCATTCTGCTTAGGGATGGAAATTCTGGCTTCAATTGGGATCATTAAGCGAGGACAACCTGGGCAGAATTGCAATGCCAGAAATTATAGCCTCTTCCTCCACTTACCTTGAGCCAAAACTGAGAGAGGATAGAAAGGAATCCACAGCGAATGGTAGAGCCAAGCTAGTCCTTGAAAGTATATCCCGGTCTCCAATAATATGCAGTACGTATATCTAGAAGGAAAACCGGGGCAGGGGAGTGGCGTCATGCGTGCCATGTTATCAAATAAATAACACATATGGTATTGTTATTATGATTAGTACTGGTTTTTTAATGAGACAGATGAATCCCATGCAGCCTTCATAACCCAGGTTCCCTGCAGTTGTGTTATAACTGCCATTGTTCCAACTTAGAAGAAATGATTAAATGATTATATTTGAATCTTGGTCAAGAGGACATTATGTATGTATGTATGTATGTATATATGTATGTATGTATGTATGTATGTATGTATGTATGTATGTATGTATTTGATTTCTAATAACCACCCATCTCAACAAGTAATTCTGGGTGGCATACTTCATAAGTCATAAGAACAATTAAAACTATTAGATCAATTAAAAATACTACTACAAAATAAATATATTTGGCACCAAAGAAAGCTGCTATTATGGATGTTAATGCAACCAAGAAACAGAGCCCATTACACACTCGAGGCCCCAGGCTCAGCAGTACAACCCTATCTATACAACCTTATGAAAGGCCAACATCATTGGACTTATCTGAATATCAAAGAAAGAATACTCCAGAAGGCTGGGACCTATGACAGAGAAGGGCCTGTAGTTGTGTGACGAAAGCCCTTCAGTCAATTAAGCTATTTACTCACCCAAAGGCTGACATTCCAAGGCAGATGGGAACCTGTAGCATCTCCAACCCGCCTGCCCGAATTGAATAGGTAAAAACAGATTTGGGAAGGATGATTTGATTGGTCAACTCTTTTAACATTTGCTAGCTTTCACAGAAATCAGAATTAATCAGCAGTGACCTTCTGGTTTTTTTTTTATTGGCTCCAATAAACTGCAGAAAACTCAAGAAACTAGTTTGCTTACATTTTTGCTCACTGAATGACACAATATTTTTGTGTTGCCTCAGTTCTCAGAAATTAACAGAGTCCAAAGCAATTGATTTCATTAATAATGTGTTTGCAGTATTCAGATGTTCTGGGTATTCTGATATTATCAAAATCTTGGATTCTAATATTCTGGTTATTATTATTATTGTTAATAGAAAGCAAAAGACAACATGTGATCTGCAGCTAGAGGCTGAATGTTTTTGATAAGAGAACTGCACATCCTTATCTTCTGAGCTATGTTGCAAAGAAAGCCTCCCAGATAATAACAGTGAATACTATGCAGGGAAGATAAATATTGGAAACTTCTTGGCTGTGTTTCCACAGGAGTGGCATAAAATTCTCACCTGATAACATCAATGCAACTCCAAAGGAAAAATAAGACACATACAATGCCTTTCCCTTGAACCTCTTCTTGACTTGCTATTGCAACAAATAAGATGACAATTCTTTCTGTGATCTGGAAAAAGTAAGATAGTTTATTCCTCAACTCGTTCTCTTGGGACTGTTTGTGTGATAAAAGCAGCCACAAGGGATACTATTTTCAATTATGGTAAAGGTTGCATTGTAAAAGACAAGTGGCCTGTAGTTGTGTAACATAAGCCCTTCGGTCAATAAAATTATTTACTCACCCTAATTTTCTGGGTTTGATATATTAATAAGTACGGAAGCAGAATTCATGCACTAAGTTATATTAAAAGATGTTTGTCTAATCAGAATATTATGTAAGTACAGCTGCAGTAGTGCAGCATTCGATGCACTAAAAACCAAGACAATAAAACACACTCTTAGTTTTGTCATTAAATGCTTCTGCTATCTTAACTTAAGAAACACTATTGTAGTTTGCAAAGTAGATTATTATTCATTAATAAGTAGCAATATTTGCCCACTCACTAAATTTCCAAAGAATGCAGTTGAGATAAAAAAATGGGTAGCAGGTGACTTATTTTACGCAAACCAGAATTAAGTTTAGTTACGGATTAAAAGTAGGGTGAAACCCTAGTCTTTAAGCATATGCAGGTTATCCTTGTTTTAATTGCTTGGTTTAGCAACTTTTTAGTTAAGACGGTAATGAAAAAGTAACTTTGCAGCCAGTTCTCACATTTATGATTGTCATAGGTCTGTAAAGTAAAGTAAAGATGAAATAAGATCATAAAATCATGATCTTTCACTTAGTAATCACTTCATTAGAATAAGCATTAACAAAGAGCAGGGAGTGAAGAAAAGGAAAGCACAGTCGAGGACATGTGATTTCCCAGTTAGTTTCATATAATGACAGTCACTGGTCCCAATTGTAGACAAAGAACTACCTCTAGATAATTTTTTGAAATTGTGCATTTTCATATTCATTTTGTTGGTTTTAAAAAAACTGAAGTTCGAAATCCAAATTCCATATCCTGTTTTCTATAATCAGATGTCAGAAACAGAAAACTCGTGCCATTATTTTATAAAATAAATGTATGTAAAGATGCTTCTTTGTCCTATTTTGTATGATTGTTTTTCCTTTTTCCTTTTTTGTACTATTGTTCTTGAGTTCCCTCTATCTTTATATCTATCCTATTACCCAATTTTTTAGCAGACATTCAGGTTTCTGAGGTGGCTTAGTCAGTGCAACAGCAGATACTAACTCAATTAATAGCCCACTATTAAAACTAAAATTACAAATATAGTGTGCTTCAAAATCCCAACTTGGTTAGGAAATTCTGTTCACATTCTGTTCTAGCGAGAAAGATTTTCATCTCTAGCTTTCCCATCTCCCCACGCCCATGAAAAATGCAATTTATTCAATATGTGTCATGTCCAGACACAATTCTAATCTGATTAACCCACAAAGATTGCATTTTTAAAAGAGGTGATGGCAAAAACCAAGAATGCAGGTTAGTTCACCTTCAATTATGGAAAGTCACAGGGAGACTATAGATCAGTCAGTATCTAATAGCCTGATCAACACTACAAACTTCTGGGAGAAAAAACTGGAATTGGGAATATGATATATCCTGTCTTGAATTACTAAACAAAAATGTTCACTTTTATAATCCTTGCTTGCTGACCGCTAGTTTGATGACTATTAGAAGTTATAATAGCACTATGGAGTGGTATGCCTTTTTATGGTATAAGGGAACTAAAATACAGGGTTATTTTAGAAGACATCATATACAGGAGTCTCTGTGGTTAAATTGGGAGAAGATTAAAAGACAATGTTATTTGAAAATTCCAGTCTGGCTATCGACTATTGAAGCATTTTCTTATCCTATAACATATAAGAAGGAACAAACAGTTAGATATGGAAAATATTGAATGAAAAGGGTGAACTTAAATCAATGCAAAAACTAGAGGAACAAGGTATAAAGATGAATTGGTTTCATATGCGCAAATACATATCAAGATATGAAAAAAGACTTTAAAACAGAAGGTTTTCTATAATAAATTGACTGATTTAGATAAGATTTTGACAGGTACTGATGAAACGGTGATTTAAAAATTGTATGGATATTTATTAGAAATTAAATTAGAAGAAGAACAAGTTAAAGAAACTATGATTGCTTGGGGGAAGAATTTTGGATATGGGATGATCTAGAAAATGGCAAAAATTGTGGTCTCAAAATTATAAAAATGACAATGTCAACAGCATATAAAGAAAATTTGTATAGATGTTTTACAGGTAGCATTTTCCCCCGAACAAGAATAGCAAGAACGTTCAAGAATAAATCCGAAAGATGTTGGAAATGTCATCAGATACCTGCTCATATTACCATATGTGGTGGACTTGTGCGGATGCAAAAAAAAATTGGATTAAAATCCACACGTGGTTGGAAAAAATGACTAAAAAGCACATAGAGTTAAAACCAGAGATATTTTTATTGGGACATACAGCAAAGATTTAAAATATTTGATTGTAAATGTATTAACAGCAGCTAGGATTGTATTTGCTAAAAAATTGGAAAAATGAGAAAATACCATTGCAGGAGGAAATTATCAAGAAAATACTGGAATGTGCTGAAATGAGTAGATTGACATTTGAAATTAGAGAAATAAGAGGATAAACAGTTTTACAAAATTTGGGACCTTTTCTATCAATGGCTAGATTACAAAATATAGAATATGTAGAATTATAGAAAATAATGAATATATAAAGATGTATTTCTTTTTTTAATTATTATTATTACATATATAAAATGTATTTAGGATAGATTTGGAAGGACTATGTGAATTGTTATAAAATAAACTAAGTAAAGTATAGCTATCTCGCAAAGTATGAATGAACAAAATTATAGTCAAATGATTGATAAGATGAGGATATTCAGTTTCTGATAATATGAGTTATTATGTAATGTAACTGTAATTGAGACTATGAAATCGATGCACAAAATATTGTAAACCAACCGACACACTGTTTGTACACTTATGCGAAAGAAAGTTGGATGTTTTTATGTTTTGTTTGTTTTTGTTTGTCCTTAAAAATCAATAAAACTTAACCAAAAAAAAGAGAAGTTATAATAGCACTGAATGAGTGATACTCATTCATGACATACTCAGATCATATATACAGTTTATGCAAGAAAACCACACAAACTTATTATAAACAATGGCACTGTACAGTCATCAAAATGGTTCACTGGAACATCTGTTGAAGTAATCATTTGCCAATAATGAAAAAGTGGTGAGAATATATAGTTGAAAAAGTAGTAAAAATGAGCAGGTTAAAATAGTGTGAGATTCTGAATACAAATGGATAAGGTCTTGGCTCATAACACACAAGATTTAACTGTGGTTGAAAAAAAAGTGGGTAATTGATGTGACAATACCAAGGGATGGTAGACTAGAAGGCAAAGAATTGGAGAAGATCACAAAGTATCAAGATCTGAAAATCTACATATTAACAAAATTTCCATTTGTCAATTACAAAAGATCACAGTTAGCTCCGCATATAAGGACTGGAAAAATAATGACAATGAATCATGGCTTCATCCACGCAGGAACATTGACAGACTCTACATGCCATGAAATATAGGTGAGAATGGAATGTTGCAACAGTTGAAGAAACAAAAGGGGCATTGGAAGAAAATCTGAAGGACATTGAAGAAAATGCATGGAAATTGGTATGCTACAAAGGCTTACTTAGTACTGGAGAGACCAAATTGTCCTACAAGAAAGACCAAATGAAAAAAACAGGAAAGAGACATGACAAGGTAAAGTATTACATGGCCAGTATATTTTAAAAAATAGCAGTCAAAGCATATAACCTGACAATGACTAAGAGCTGGAAAATTGAAGAAAGAGACAGTGTCTAATCTTGACTGCACAAGATCAAGAACCAAATGCTTCAAAACCAAAATTGAGAAGACAGCAACAGACAGCAAATGCCACCTCTGAAAAAAAGCTGAAGAAATGGGGGACCACCTAGTTAGCTGCTGCAAGAAGATCTTACGGTCTGATTGCAAACAACAGCATGACAAAATAGCAACAATGGTGCATTAAAATAGCTGCAAGATATACCATTATCCAACAAGCAAGAACTGGTGAGACCACAACATAAAACAGAAAGTGAAATAAAAATGCCGAATCCCGTTTAAACATGTGGCTGGCTGTGTAACCAATCGCAACATAATAATATCTTGCACACATTCCTTTTTTGTACAGAGATAGAATTAGCATATCCAAGTAAAGCCAGTTTTTATCTTTAAGTACAATTGTCTCAAGCAGCCGATCCTAAATCCAAGAAGAAGTATCAAAGAATTGGAAGGCAAAGCACTGGGCTCCCTAACTAGTTTTCCATTCTCATCCACAAAGGAGAAACCATAGTTCAGCAGCAGTGGTGCCAAAATAAATTGAACTGCTGGGCTAGTCAGTTCTTATATATGAAAGGAGAACAACATCTTGCTCTTGATCTCGGGTGTGAAATGACTTGAAGACTGTAATCTTCAAATTTCCCGCCAAAGCCAAGCAATAAAGTACATTCATATAGCACAACTTACAATAAATTTGGGGGAATATTTGTGCACATACTTCGAACATGTTCAAGGCAATACCTTTCAAGCTGCTGAATCAAGTTCTTATGAGGAAGAGAAATTTTAAATCTGTTGTTAAATTATATTCCAAAAATCTGGAAATTGTGTATGAAAAGCTCTGGATTAATTTTGCCTTGACTGTTGAAAAATACACCTGACTCTTAAAGACTGGCCAAATCAAATTTATATAATTCTCAACCTCTAAATCATCTTTGTATTCCTGAAGGCAAGTTTAGATAATATGATATCATATGGTCTCATATTAATTTGCTACTTAATTTTTTTTAATTATTTGCATAAACATGTTTTTCTTCTTTTATTATGGTCAAAAAGTACATTTATTTCATCTAAGATTAGTTAGGAAAAGCAGAGGAAAGGTTTGAACTAGATATGATTGGCACTGTACACCTGTTACCTATTTAATCCTGTGACAATTTGATATCATTTTTATATTTCCTAAATATTGTCACCTAAATATAGGAAACATGATTATGATACACTTGGAGTTGATAGACTGGAGTTGATAGACTGAATCCAAACATTATGTCAGAAATAGCCAACTTCTCCCTGTATATATTTTGAATTCCAAGTCCAATAATGAATTGCTATTTGTCATCATAGCCATATACTAATAGGTATTTAAATTAAAAATTACTGGGGGACATTATCTATCCCTATATTAGAGGATGGTTTCTTAAGTTTTAATGATTAAAAAATGATGCATGTTTAATTTATAGAGAACGTATTGACAATGGAAAATGGCAACTTTTATAAAATTTGCTAAAACCTTGATTGTCTTCTGATCGTATTTCTCACCTGTATTAAGTTTTCTTCCAAAACTCTGATCCACTGTGAACTGAGCACTTTTATTACGCATGTTTTTAACCCATTAAAATGGTATCCAGAATTCAGACCTAAAACCTAAAACATGTTCATGTTAAGCTCTCTATTACTATGCGTTCTAGTAAAAATGGGATTGTGTGTGGGATATAGGCAGAGAAAAATATTTAACAGTGTTATCCCAAAAATTGTCAAAAGTAAATCTCATAGAGTTCAAAAATTATGTTCCCCAGGTAAATAATTAAAAATTTAGAATTTCCTACTTGTGTACAGAATAGGTCATCCCACGATGCATCTTTCTAGTGTAATCTAAGTAGATATCCATAAGATTGTATTGTCAATCTCACTAAATTTAGTGTGTGTTACTTGGGAGTAAACACCTTCTGACTTAGCATTATATTTATCACGGCCATTCTTTACACACAGGGCATAATCAGAAATCTAGGCTGAAATGTAAGCTGACAATCTTCCCACTCAAGAAAAGTGGGAAATTTTTAAAATGCCATTATCTTGTGCATTTGTGGGGCGTATTGATTATGCTATCATTCATATTTATCCTACAAATTCATTTTCTCAAATTCAAATTCTGTTGGAGAAATGCAAAAAAACAAACAAACACTATCTTCATTCTAGTTGATTTGTTTCTGTCCCTTTCCTTTCAAGTGATTAATTAACCCATTTTTCTATTTTAAAAAAAATATTCCAAATTCTGTTCTTTAACTTAATGCCTTTTTCCTTCTGCATGGATCTTTTGAGATTCAAAATCGACTTGTTTTGCAAAACAACCATTTTCTGAATGCTGCTTTGATTTGATTGGGGCAGAGGTGGCAACCTGTGGTCTTTAGGGCCATGTGTATCCCTGAACTTAATTGTATGCAGCTATGGGCATCTAGTCAATTAGGACCTCTATTAAAAGGAACTATAAATTCTGGGCAGCCTGGTGCTTGACAGAAAAAAGGCATAAGAGGAAGACAATCATAATTTCACAATATTAGATCCATTGTTCTTCATTCATTTTTGCTCAGATAATGGTTATTGGAATGGATATCTTATGTGTTCCTTTCTGGTAGGCTTTGATAACTGTAATTAAACCGTGTGTTATTTTGCCAGGACTTTCAAGATAATTTGAAGGTATACACAATAACTCGTGGCTTATTGTAGCAGTGGCCAAAGTCTTTGTACAAAGCCATTGTACAGGGAGTCCAGTACACTACAAACATCATAAAATCTGAGTCAGTTGTCTGACTTATGACTGAAAAACAGTCATAAGTCACTTTTTTCAAAAACATTATAACTTCAGACGATCACTAAACAATATAAGTCAAGGATTACCTGTATCTATATGATTCAAAACATCTGAATATTAGCTACACAGACTGATTGATTTGGCTCTAGTATGATAATGTGATCATAAGCTCCATATAAATTTAATACATAAATAAATAAAGAGGCTGGGTGTAAGGTTGGCGAGAACAAGATCTGAAATACTAAAAAGATACGATGAAAACTAGATTCCAGGAACATCTGGAGGAAGTAAAGGTTCCCTTTTCTGATCCAAGGACTTAGAAGATGTGTAACCTGAAACTCCTATGCAACCAGCACTTACTTGCTTTTGAGAGGGGAAATACCCAATCATCCCATTTGGATATGAGGTTCGAATGAATAATATTCACATCTGGATTCCAAGATAAATTCACTATTTTTAGAGTGATTGAAATAACTTCAATTATTTTTTCCACATAGTAATGAAAACAAAGCCAACACCTCCTAATTCCTTCAGTTAGAGGCAACATAAACTGCAGGTGTGAAAATTATCAGAGGCAACTTTCAACCTTGGAGGTGCACACAGATAGGTTTGCCTTCCTATGGTGAATAATCAGTCATGTGTGAACTTTCTCTCATTGACTTTCCAAGTTGGGTTTATTCAGTTTCATCACAAGTATTTGCTGTGGGATTTTCAGGAACAGTCAGAATAATCAAAGGAGACTGAATTCCAAATATCAAAGTCCTAATCTTGAATATGATGATCATTTGCCATACCTGTAAGAATCTTGGGAAAAACTGATCCTTCTCAATGCCAAACCAAATATGCAGGAGCTCTAGTAGAGATGCTAGCTGGCAAATACGCATCACAAGTCCAATAGAATGGAAAGTGTCTGCAACAGAATCTACAGATGCAAAAGGAAAAATTGGAAAGGCTGATTTAAATTTTTGGGACCACCCCTTTGCCACTTTCTTCCCTCTTCCCACTGACCTTCAAGAAAACAGGATGTTAATACTTGCCTACTTTTCAAAACTGGCATTAAAGATTTTTGAAGATTTCCTGTACATATATAAATAATAATTCCAGAAGATTTGGATGTTTTTGTCTCTGTGTATGTTTTGGCACAGAGCATACTGTGCAAATTTTTTTCCACAAGATTTTCAAAGGGGAAAAGATAAAATGTGGCAATCATGTCTGTTGGAACATGGGCCCGTAGAATATGTGACATTTAATTTGGTGACGGTATGAAAAGTTATTCCACAACCAAATTTATGAATTAAATTTCCAAGAAATTTTAACTTGAATGATTCCCCTCATAAAAAAAGGGCTAAACTTCTATTCTCTCTCTTTTTTCATTGGATAACAAATCATTGTGTCAATCTATCAGCAATTTTCTGCAAGTATGTAGTTATATTTATGCTGCTGTGCGTTCTAATCTAGTTCAGTTTTACATAGGCTATATTCATGCAAGATCGATTAAAATAATAGGTCATTATTCAATATAGTTCTTTTTGCTGGACTTGATTTATTATATCAATATGTGATAATAGACTGATCATTTCCTCTTCATTTTCAGATGCAAAATGTTAGGCTTTCCTCAGAGTAATAAGTTCCACATGTTCTAAAAATGCTCAAAGCTTTTCTAGTGCAATGAAATGCAATAAGATTTTCAGATCCTGGGTCTCCCAGCAATTGTTGTTCACTGGGGCTTTAATCCATTTGATTAATGTGCATTTAATATGACTTAGTCATGATTTACTTAAACTGGATTAGGCTGATGTCATTTCTATTATATAGGAAGTGACCAGTCACTTATAATTACAACCTCACTCTTTTCTCAATATTCTTAATCAACTTTGATCAGATGATTAAACTAAATGGTTTGGGCATGTGCAATGTGTTAGGAATTAGAAGGTTAAAAGAAAGTCCCTAGATGATTAATTGTTTGAGTTTTACTGGAATAACTACTAATTGCTTCAGAATTGCGTAAGCTTGCACATGCAGAAAACTTGAGTTTTAAAGAAAAAAAGCTAACTTAATCTTCATTAACAACTTAGATGAGGGAATAGAAGGGGAATTTACCAAATTTGCAGATGATACCAAGCTGGCAGGAAT
>BHFT01034040.1:406-32712 GCA_004320025.1 Laticauda laticaudata
TTTTTTTTTTAAAAAGAAAAAGTAAAAAAAAAAATTTACCTGCAAATAATGATGAAGAACTTGGTGAGCAGGAGAGCTTGTTTCAAGCCGGGTTCGGCTACCTCTTCGCGTGAAATTTGGGAGACTGAAGATGTCAATTGTTGGGTTAACACTTGCAAGACGTTCAGAGGTAAGAGTGGAATTTCGGATATGGAGTCTTCGGGCCTGAAAGGAGATCAGGGAAAAGACACTGTAGGCTTGCAGCCTGGCATACAAGTAGTCCTAGACTTATAACAGTTCATTTAGTGACTGTTCAAAGTTATGACACTGAAAAAAAAGGGACTGTTGTGGCTCGCCAGTGGAATGCTGCCTTCGGAGCTTGTGGAAACTGGCAGCAGCGATGAGGAGGTTCTCGAGGAGCCTGTGCCAAGTGCATATGCGTGCAGGGTTGCTCATAGGAAAGAGCAGCTGTAGCTGCACGGGTGACTCAGAGTAAGGTTGCAAGGTAATGGCCTTCTCTTAAGAGATAAAAGCCAGCTGAGAAACCGGAGTTCTTTGCAGGAAGCAAAGAAGCTTTTGCACTCAAGCCTGGTGGATGTTCAGAGTATCTTGGTTGCTGTTTGGAGACTCTTTGTGTTTCAAATATTTCTTAGTAATTTTATCTAGCATTCTTGGCAGCCTTGCACAATCTTGACAAGGCTCGTTCTTATCAGAGTCAATTACTTTGAAACAGCCTTTTAACAGTGAAGGAACAGAATTCATAAAGAATCATTAAAAGGTTTGCTGTTACTTCTGTCTGGTGGTTGTTTCCTTGGAACATGGTTTGGGTCAGAACAGAGACTTAGGACCCTCTTTTCACAGTTACGACCAGTGTCCCTGTGGTCACCTGATCCAAATTCACCCACTTGGCAACCAATTCGTATTTATGAAAGTCGCAGTGTCCCGGGGTGTGTGTGTGTCATGTGATCGACTTTTGGGACCTTCTAACAATCAAAGTCAACAGGGGAAGCCGGATTCACTTAAATATCTATGTTACTACTTTAACAACTAAAGTGATTCACTGAACAACTGTGGCCAAAAAGGTCGCAAAACAGGAGAAAACCTCACTGAACAAATGTCTCGTTTAACAAAAGGAAATTTTTAGGGCTCGGTTGTGGTTTTTCTGATAAGTCCTCGACTTACAGCAATCAATGGGAATCTGCCCATCATGGTTTGAAAAACAGCTCTGTGATGTGACTGACCTGCTTGTACGACCACAACTTTTATTTAACAAATGCACAGATTTGCTTAACAATTGAGGCAAAAAAAAAAAAAAGATTNAACAATTGAGGCAAAAAAAAAAAAAGATTGTAAAAAAAAAGAAACAAAACTTGTCTTGTTAACAGTGGAAATTTTGGGCTCAACTGCGGCTGTAACTTGAGGACCACCTATAAAACACAGGTTTCATCTTGACCTAAAAAGTTGATTTAGTGGATTTATTCCTGTCTCGTAAAAGGCAATCAGCCCCCTGGCATTTTATGCATATTTTCTCTCTCTCTCTTTTTTAAACAAAAAAGAAAAATGCCCTTTATGGAGTGCTATTTTCTTCCCTGTGTCTCCAACACAATTCTGTTTTTGGAGGAGAGGTGGGCTTTTTGTACAGCACCCAGCAGAGCTGGAGAAAGGACAAAATAATTCAAGATTTACAAAGGCCTTTGAGCCCCAGTTTCTTTATGAATAAAGGGGAAATTGCTCCATTTAGAAAAGTGAAGAAAAATTAAGGACAAAAAACACTCAGGGAGAAAATGAAGTGGCAGTTGTAGGGAAATCCAGAAATTGGTTTTTAGAAGATAAACACCCTTTTTTTAAAAAGGGAAAAGCATACAGCCAATCCTTGACTTACAATAATTCATTTAGTGTTTGAAGTTACAACGGCACAAACAAAAATAAACTAAGAATCACTTTTCACACTGATGAGCACTGCGCCATCCCCAAATTCAGACGCTTGGCAACCGACTCGTATTTATGATGGTCCTGCAGTCACGTGATTCCCCTTTTGCGACCTTCCAACAAGCGAAATGCATAGGGAATCGGGATTCGCTTAACAACCATGTGACTAACTTAACAGTTGCAGTGATTCACTTAACGACGGTGGCAAGGAAGGTTGTAAAAAAGGGCAAAATGCACTGAACAAACATTTTGCTTCACACCATGGGAATTTTGGGTTCGGTTGTGGTTGTAGATCGAGGACTATCCTATAGCTGAAAAACCGACAGCTAACTTTTTTTTTTTAAAAGATTGCCTAAGGACGCCTCAAAATATGCAGGCTGAACCATTCAAAGGGCTTGCTCAAATGGGGCTTGCATGAGGACTAGCCTCACAGCTCCTTGGTTTTAACTGCACTCTGAAACAATAGCTACATCTGCACCGAACAGGCTCTGCCCAGTTTGATTCCCAGTCACTGCAGGCGGTCCTCGGTTTTACAACAGATCGTTGAGTAACCGTTCGAACTTACAATGGCACTGAAAAAGGTGAGTTACAACCGTTTTTCTCACTTATGACCATTGCAGAATCCGCACGGTCACGTGATCCAAGTTCAAACGCCCAGTAAGTGACTCATATTTATGACGGCTGTAGCGTCCCCATGGCTGTGGGATCAAAATTCCAGCACTTGGCAATTGACTCGTATTTATGATGGCTGCAGCGTCCCTGGGGTCACACGATCCCCTTTTGGGACCATCTGCCAAGCCAAGTGTATGGGGAAGCCCGATTTGCTTAACGTCCATGCAAATAACTTAACGACTGCAGTGCCTCACTTAACAACGGTGGCAAGGAAGGTCATCCAACCCTGTTTCGCTCAGCAGCAGAAATTTGGGTCTCCATGGTGGTTGTAAGTCAAGGACTACCTGTCACGTGGAAAGCGATTCATTTAACAACCAGAAATTTCAGGCCCCATTATGGTTGTACCTTGAAGCCTATCCTGTACAGTTTTAATTATATTTTTATTTCAATGGGTGTCAATCAAATCCTTGGCATTTAAGGATGGTCAGGGAGGGCTACCTTCTCGGTTCCAGAGAATGGACGGCGATGATCTTCTCAAAATTGGCCACGAAGGCTTCCAACCATTGCTGGAGGTAGGACAAGTCTTTCTGGAAAAGAAAAGAAGAAAAGCAATAAAATAGGAGTTAGAAATAGGAAGCGGAGTTGGGGGGGGGGACGCCCTTTTCACACTTCCAGGCTCAGGGCCGTTTGGGATCCTTGTGAAGGTGATTGGAACAAAAGGATGATCTCAAGGGGTCTCTTCAAACTTTCCTCCATCTCAAGTCTCTTCCTTGAAAAACCAGCAGTGCCCAGCGGAACTCATGGATGTTATTGAAAGGCATCCTCATCCATCAGCTTGGCAGTGCAGGTGGCATATGCTTGCATGCACCGTCTGTCCTCGGTGCTCCCTGAGCTGGGTGGCTTCCTTGCAGACGTTTCACGACCCGACTCGGTAGCAACATCCCTGTTAAAAGTGCCAGCCTCCCTCCCTTCCAGCACTGATGATGTTACCTAGTTGGGTCATGAAACGTCTGCAAGAAAACCACCCAGCCCAGAGGGCACCAAGGACCC
This sequence comes from Laticauda laticaudata, assembly GCA_004320025.1. NCBI lineage: Eukaryota > Metazoa > Chordata > Lepidosauria > Squamata > Elapidae > Laticauda > Laticauda laticaudata. Next base: position 3,977 of record BHFT01034040.1, read on the forward strand.
TACAGTCCCTCCCTTCCTTCCTCCCTCCCCCTCCTCCACCCTGCCTCTTCCCCACAAACACCCCTCCCTCCTAACCCTGATGATGTTCCCTAAATGGGTCATGAAACGTCTAAAAGAAAACCACCCAGCTCAGAGAGTACCAAGGATTCCACGGTTTAATCCGGAGCTAAAAATATTCTCATCTATCGGTACAATCTGTTTTAAACATACTTTATGCCTCTGATGCAGTAACGGCAACTCACAAAAGCTGACGCCTTCTTGTGAAAGTTGTGGTTTGGAAAAAGTGCTAGCAGACGCCTCCCAATTGTGTGAACCTCACTCACAAAAGATAACACCCATTTATGGGAAAAGCTGTTAGCAGGCATCACATTTTTTTTTGCAAAACACACCTGAACTAAAATTCTCACATCAAAGCACAAAACTTCACATCTTTGCCTTCACGTTCAAAGATCCATTGTGAGTCTGCAACAACACAACGAGTTTTGCTTTTACTAGAAAACAGTTTCTGGACTTTGTGCTCAAGACAGAAAAAAAGAAAGTAAGTTTTGTCCTTGGCTTTTGCCAATGAGATTAGTTTGTTTATAACAGGAAGAGTTAATATCTACCTGCATGCAAAAGTTAAAATTCAAGGCTGTGGTTTGACTTTATGTTTTACAGTGCTGAAAAAAGTTGAGAAATCAATTTTTCCTTGACATTTAGTCCTCGACTTACGGACTTCTGACAAGCAAAATCAATGGGGAAGCCAGATTTGCTTAACAACCGTGTTACTTAACAACTGCAGTAAGTAAGACTGGAGAAAGAAAGGTTGTAAAATAGGACAAAACTCATTTAACAAATATCTTGCTTAGCGACAGAAAAGTTGGGCTCAATTGTGGTCATAAGTTGAGGGCTACCTGTCTTTCTTTCTCACTTTGGCGGCTTACCACTAAGTTAAAAAAAAAAAAGCAAGGTCAAACTTTAAAATATTACGAACATAAATATTAACATTCAAATCTCAGACTTCTTTCTTTCCCTTCCTCCTTCCCCTCCTTTCTTTATTTTCAATTATACAATAAACCTAATTCAAAAAAGTAAAGAAAACCCTCAAACACTAGTTTTGCAACCTGGTGTATGAAGAGACCCTGGATATTGAAAAGCAAACGTATCCCAACATTTAAAATTAGAGATGGGACAAAGCAGCTGCAGGGGGCCTCCAGTTTCTTCTCCTTTTCAAAATGTTGTGTTCTCTTCCAGCCTCCAGATGCAAACAATGAGGAAATGCAGAGTGGGTGAGTGAGTGGAGAAATTGGGGGTCCCCACGGCTGCTTTGACACATTGTCTTATCCCTAATGAGGTGGTTGGGGGACAGATGACCTTCAGGAGCCCCTTGCGGCCAGCGTGTACTGAAAACAGGAGAGAAACCAGGTGGCTAATCTTTGTTGGCCAGCACAAGATCGTAGGAGGGCTGGTACAGCACCGTACTTTGTTGGAGACAGACACGCTTTCAGCTTTCGATTTACAGCTAAAATCCAAACACGAGATAAGGATAATAAACGCAGCCTGGAGTCCTGACTTCTGTTTACAAAGGGGGATCATGGGAGGTTTACACCATTAAAATGTTTTAAAACCATTAAGGCCATTTAGACACCCAGGCATCCAGCCGGGATTGCAAAAGAGGGCCAGGCAGGTTTAGTGGTTAAGGCACCAGGCTAGAAAACAGGAGACGGTGAGTTCTAGTTCTGCCTTAAGCGCGGACTGGGTGACTTCGGTGCAATCCCCAGGAGACGGAGAGTTCTAGTCCCATCTTACCCATGAAAGCCAGCTAGGTGACTTTGGACCACCACTTCATCTGCCTCAGCCCAACTGACCTCACACCGTTTGTTGCTGGGGGGAAATAAGGCGAGGAAGTTGTGTGGGATATATTTGCCTCCTTGAGTTATTTGTAAAAATAAAAAGTTGGGATACAAACAAACGAAGGGTGTGAGAAGGGTGCAGGGGTCCCCAAGCAAAATAGGCACCCCTCGAAGGCAGTTGTTAGCGGCAATTAGAAATAAATAGGTTAGAATTAGGGGGCAGGTTATAGATAATGATCGGGCTTGAGGCCAAATTCTCTCTTAGCAGAATTTGTAGAATTCCAACATTCAATCAAAATTATTGATTTCATCCATTTGCCGAGGGCTCAGCCTGCAAATTCTGCACAGCCAACAAAGTTAAAAGGCATCCCAAGAGAACCCAGGGAATGCGATTACAGGCAGTCCTTGATTTACGACCACTCGCTTAGTGACTGGCATGATGATAGTGCTGAAAAAAGGGACTTAGACACAGTCCTCGTATTTACGACCCTTTCAAGAGTCCCCGTAGTTATGAGATTGTGATTCAGGGGCTTGACAGCCGGCATGCATTTACGATAGCGCTGAGAAAAGTGACTTATGACCATTTTCACACTTATAACCATGGCATTTCAAGGGTCATGTGATGAAAATTCAGATGCTTGGCAACTGACTTGTATTTATGACAGTTGCAGTCTCTCCGGGTCACACAATCCCCTTTTGCGACCTTTTGACAAGCCAGATCAAAGCCCAGATTCACTTAACAACCATGTTTGACTAATTTGATAACTGCAGGGATTCGCTTAACGATGGCGACCAGGAAGGTTGTCCAAGGGGGCAAAATTCACTTAACAACTGTCTCACTTAGCGACAGCTTTGGAGTCAAAAATAAGGTTGAGCACTCAATCCAGCAAACAGTTTGGACTCCCAACAAAAATGGGTTTTGCCAGGACTTTCCAACAGCAATGATGACAGGCAGGAAGGCTGAAGCAACAGATTGTGAAACGGTGACACAACATCTCTTTGACCCAGATGTGAGAAATTGGAATTTGTAACCCTGAAAAATTTCTGATGTTTAAATGTCTCCCAAAATCTTCCTTTGAGTGATTGACAACAGGTTTAAATTAGTGGGTTTCAAGAAAAAGAAAGAAACTGGAGCATTTTTAAGATGGGTGGACTTCAACTCCCAGAATTCCCCAACCAGCCTGTCTGCCTGAGGAATTCTGGGGGATTCTTAAACCCTCCCCTCTTAAAGCATCCTGGCTGGGGGATTCTGGGAGTTGGAGTCCTTCCCTCTTAAAGCATCCTGGCTGGGGGATTCTGGGAGTTGGAGTCCTTCCCTCTTAAAGCATCCTGGCTGGGGGATTCTGGGAGTTGGAGTCCTTCCCTCTTAAAGCATCCTGGTTGGGGGATTCTGGGAGTTGGAGTCCTTCCCTCTTAAAGCATCCTGGCTGGGGGATTCTGGGAGTTGAAGTCCACTCCTCTTAAAGCATCCTGGTTGGGGGATTCTGGGAGTTGGAGTCCTTCCCTCTTAAAGCATGGTGAAAAATCTTCCTAAAGTGCAAAATAATCCTCCCCACCCCGTTCCCTGAGGCTATCGCAATGCCATCAAGAAAAATAACCACAAACCTGAGCTTCAGTGGGGGAGTTTGAAAGGCCGTCTCAGTGTCAGTCGAGCATCAGATGTTTTTTCTCTAAATCTGCTGTCAAACGATGATTATTGTGCTCTCTTTCGTCTCCCAGAAAGGTGAGAGATGAAACGATCAAAATGAAATGTCACGGCTCATCTGAGGCCTGACGGTTCTCTCTTCTCTGCTTGATGGCAAACTTTTGTCCTTGCTAAGCAAAATACACTTTGCAGCTGAATCTGGGTGTTGATTATATTTAACGACGTGTGGAAAAAATCGTGCATCCATCCGAGAACCAAAGGCAAAGAAGAAACCTTTGGTTTGCATTGGAAAATTCACCAAAATAAAATCTGATATTGCAAGAAGGGGTTAGGTTTGGGGGATATTTGCTCCAGGAGGCAGCAGGGCTCCTTCTGGGATTCCTCTGTGGTGGAGGGGCCCTTTTTGATCCTGCCTCTCCTGTGACTTACAAGTAGTCCTAGACTTACGACCACAATTATGCCCATGATTTCTGTTGCTAAGCAAGACCATTGTTAACTGTGGATCACTGCAGTTGTTAAATGAGTAACATAGTCATTAAATGAATCAGGTTTCCCTATTGACTTTTCTCTTCAGAAGATCGCAAAAGGGGGAACCTGCAGCAGTCATAAATCCGAGTCAGTTGCCAACCGTCTGAATTTTGATCATGTGACCACACGGAGTCTGCTGCAACAGTCGTAAATGTGAAAAATGGTCATAACTCACTTGTTGTATTTACAAATGGTCACTAAGTGTTACCTGTTGCAAGTCAAGGACTACCTGTATGTTTTTGGTTTTAGGGTATTTATTAATAGGTTGGGGTTTTTTTAGGCTGGACCTTTTCTGTTTATTGAAGTTATTGGTTTTGGTTTGATTAACATTGTGATAGGAAGGGAGGGAGGGAGGAAAATGGGGAAGGTGAGATTCAGGCAGAAAGGGAATTAGTTTACTTTATTGTCATTGCACCTTGTACAATGAAATTAAATGCCACTTTCAGTGTACATCATACATAAGAAAATTATAAAAATGAAACAAAAACAAACATCCTTTACATTCTGTACAGTTTAATTGAAAAGGGAGGGAGGAAGGAAAGTGGTGTCAGAGAGGTACATATAGAAAGAGGGGAGGAAAGAAGGAAGGAAAGAAAGGAAGGGGAGGAAAGAGGGAGGGGAGGGCGGGAGGGAGGGAAGAAAGAAAGTGGTGAGAGAGAGGTACATATAGAAAGAGGGGAGGAAAGAAGGAAGGAAGGAAAGCAAGGAAAGCAAGGAAGGGGAGGAAAGAGGGAGGGGAGGGCGGGAGGGGAAAAAGAAAGTGGTGTGAGAGAGATACATATAGAAAGAGGGGAGGAAAAAAGGAAGGAAGGAAAGAAGGAAGGAAGGAAAGAAAGAAGGAAGGAAAGGAAGGAAAGGAAGGAAAGGAAGGAGGGAGGGAGGGCAGGAAGGAAGAAGGAAAGTGGTGTGAGAGAGGTACATCTAGAAAAAAGGAAGGAAGGAAAGAAGGAAGGAAGGAAAGAAGGAAGGAAGGAAAGGAAGGAAAGGAAGGAAAGGAAGGAGGGAGGGAGGGCAGGAAGGAAGAAGGAAAGTGGTGTGAGAGAGATACATATGGAAAGAGGGAAGGAAAGAAGGAAAGAAGGAAGGAAGGAAAGAAGGAAGGGTGGGCGGGTGGGTGGGTTGGCGGGCATGTATTTAGGACAATTGCAGCATCTCAGGTCGTGTGATTACCATCTGTCACCTTCCCAGCTGACCACGTGATTCACTTAATGACTTGGCCAAAAAGGTTCTAAAATGCAGTGTGACTTACTTAACAGCCATCTTGCTTAGCACTGGAAATTCTGCCCCCGCCCCCATTGTGGTCCTAAACTGAGGGACATCCTGTTTTCACACCATTGTTTTGAACGCAGGGACGTAAATTGTGTCGGGTGAATCTCACCCAGAAACCACATTGAACATCCTTTGCGCAATAGAGGCAGTCCTATAATCATTTGTTTATCATCATTCTTTTTGTGACCTTTCAAAGTTACAGCACTGGAAAAAGTAATTTATGACTGTTTTCCACACTTATGACCATTGCAGCATCGCCCCCACCATGGTCAAGTGATCAAAATTTGGGTGCTTGGCAACTGACTCATATTTACGACAGTTGCAGCATCCTGGGGTCACGTGATCCCCTTTTGCGACCTTCTGATGAGCAAAATCAATTGGTTAAACAAGATTCACTTAACGACCGGGTGACTCACTTAACAACAGTGGCCAGAAAGGTCATCATCAAACGGATTGGGGTGGGAGGAAATCACTTAATAACTGTCTGACAGAAATGTTGGGCTCAGCTGTGGTTGTAAGTTGAGGATTGCCTGTGAAGTCAGCACCTCAGTGATATCATTCGCATCCGATTCAGCCACAGATGGAGCTGTCAAAATCTGGGCAGAAAAATGAGGATTTTGAGGAAGGTTCAAAATGTGGGCAGGGGGCTGGGTGGGCGGGAGGGGTCGCTCCTTAAAGGAGGAGGGGGAAAAAACCAGATTTTCTTCCAGAAGGTTTTATTTTATTGATTTATTTATTTGACATTGTCAATCGCTTACAAGGTAATAGATATAAGTATAAACATGAGTAAGAATACAGGAAATAGGAACAAATCAATGGGGACAATAGGACAGGGATGATGGTGCCCTTATGCACGCCCCTTACAGACCTCTCAGGAATGGGGTGAGGTCAATAGTGGTTAGTTTGAGGTTACAGGAGGGGGGGTTAGAGCATGTGACAACAGAGTCAGGTAGTACATGCCAGGCATTGACCACCCTGTGGCTGAAGTCGTACTTTCTGCAATCAAATCTGAAGCGTTTACATTGAGTTTGTATCTATTGTGTGTTCTTGTATTGTTGTGGTTGAAGCTGAAGTATGCATTGACTGGTAGGACATTGTAGCAGATAATTTTGTGTGCTTTCCCAAATGTTTGCCTGTTCTGCAGAATCTCAACCGTCCCCCATGAAAAGAGACCAAAAAATTTGGGTCTCAACCCTCTCTGGAAATTCAACCCCCTTCCAAGGCACGCCTGGTGTGTCTTTGATCACTGCCTGAGAGAAACCATCAATTGTGGCTTCTGTTAAGAAAAAACGTTGGGAGGATAGAAATATTGGAACATTTGGCAAGGATTAAAGCAGCCTGAAATACAGGGAGTCATCGACTTAACAACTGTTCCTTTAGCGACCGTTCAAAATTACAACTGCACTGAAAAAGGGGATTTATGACCATTTTTCACACTTATGAATGCTGCAGAATCTCTCCAGACCATGAATGTTGGAATAAACTTGATGCCAACCAGGAGTCTCTGCAGGAAAGATTAGAGGCTGATGAAGGAGCCACCATTTGCAAGTAAGCAATGGATGGATGGATGGATAGATGGATAGATGGATAGAGATGATAGATGGATAGTATGGATAGATGATAAATGAACAGGATGGAGTTAGATGGATGAATGGATGTGTACATGCATGGATGGATAAATAGATTGGCTGGACAGATTATGGATAAGATAGCTAGATAAAACAGAAGAGATAGATAGAGAGATGCAGACACACACAGACACACAGATATATGCCGTATGGACAGATGAATAGCAGGGGGTGGAGAGAGAGATTGAGATCGCTGCGTAGATTGGATTGGATCAATGGATGGATGGGCCACATATAGAAAAGAGATAGATATAATCAGATTGTTAGATTATAGATGGATCAAAGTTATGGTGGATTAGGACAGATGGACAGACAGAGATAGGACAGAATAGTTAGATGATAGGTCACACCACAACAGAAAATAGATTAGATAGACAGATAGAGATAGATTAGATATAGATTAGATTGGAAGATTGGATGGATTAGACAGATAGCATATTATAGATGGAGATGATAGATGTAGTGGTGAATGGATAGACGACATGATGGATAGGACAGACAGACAGATGTAGACAAAGACAAAACAGTTAAGAGATATAGATTAGACAGACTGGATGGATGGATAGATATAGATATATAGGAGATAGATAATCGGAGATAGATAGATAGATAGATAGATAGATAGATAGATAGATTAGATAAGAAGAAGAGAGAGAGAGAGAGAGAGAGATGGGGCAGAGGCAGAGGCAGAGGCAGGCAGGTAGCAAAATAAATGAGAGATATAAATTAGATAGATTGTAGGATGGATGAATGGATAGATATAGATATATACTGCAGATGGAGGGATAGATAGATAGATAGATAGGCAGGCAGGCAGGCAGGCAGGCAGGCAGGCAGACTTTGGAGAGGCCTGCTCTAATTCAACCTTCTCTTTCACAAGTTGCCTTCCAAGCCCATTGAGATAAAGTCAACCGATGTTGCAAGGAGGCCCAAAGTCCTGATCAGGGATATCCTGCGGGAGGGAGATAGAGGCAACCTTCGGCCTCTGTGTGTGTGTGTGTGTGTGGTTTTTTTTTCCAAGAAAGGGTGTGATTTATGGCCGAAAGGAGAAAGTTAAACAGATTAATATTTCCCCTTTGGTTCAAAATCAACCTCCAGGGTCAGCAAATCCAGGCTGAGGATGACCCACTAACTGGCAAAGAGAGGGAAAGAAAAGCAGAAAGGCTTGGAAAAGTGAATTTTGGGAGCTGCATCCCCATGACCAAACCACAGGCGGTTCTCGACTTAGAACAGTTCATTTTGTGACTGTTCCAAGTTACAACAGTACTGAAAACAAAAATGACTTAGGACCGTTTTTCACACTTGTGACCATTGCAGCATTCCCTGTGGTCACATGGTCAGAATTCAGACGCTTGGCAACTGACTCATACTTACGACAGCCATAGTGTCCCAGGGTCACGTGATCCCCTTTTGCGAACTCCTGTGGAGCAAAGTCAAGGGGTAAACCGGGACTCACTTAACAACTGTGACTCATTTAATAACTGTACCAATTCACTTAACAAATGGGGCAACAAAAAGGTCATCCAATGTCTCGCTTAGCAACAGAAATCTGGTGCTCAATTGTGGTCATGGGTTTTTTTTTAAAAAAAATAGTTTCACTTTGAATTATTTTGGAATAAATTAGCTGGGAAGGGGTTAATTGCTAGGCTCCCTATTCTTTCTTCTGCTGCAGCTGCTTTTCATTAAAAAGAAGGTTTTTTAAAAATATAGTCAGGAAAAGTGGTGAAGAAGAAATTGTTGTGTAATGTGTAATTTGGCCTCTATGCAGCAAGCCGGAACAGCGATATTTTCTTCTTCTTCTTCTTTAAATACATTGGTGAAAAAAAAGAAGAAAAAAAAAGGAATGTGTTAAGTCATTAACTGAAATGACTTCAAAATTTGGACCCAGATTGGAAAATATCTAATTTTATCCTGGATTCTCAAAGCGTGCTGTAACTTGGATACCATTGGCAAACTCCATATAAATTACGGCTAGTTTCAACTTATAGCAATTCATTTAGTGACCAAAGTTAATAGCACTGAAAAAAGTGACTTAGATGTAGTCTCACACTTACAACCGTTTCAGCATCCCCATGGACACGTGATCAGAATTTGGATGCTTGGCAAATGGTTCACATTTATGACGGTTACAGTGATCCCTCTTTTGTGACCTTCGGGCAAGCAAAGTCAATGGGGAAGCTGAATTATCTTAAGAACCATGTGATTGACTTCACAACCGAAGTGGTTCGCTTAAAAATGGTGCTAACAAAGGTTGTAAAATGGGACCAAACTCACTCATAACTGTCTTGCCTAGCAATGGAAATTTTGGGCTCAAATATGGTCGGAAGAAGACCAACCTGTTATATATTTGATGAGCCAATATTGTTATTTAGTCTACACAATTTTTCTGTTCCTCGTTGTGGATTGTGTGTGTGTGTGTATGTGTAGGAATATTGCATGTGGATAAGGAAAAATTAAAGTGGTAGTTACACCATGAAGAGGTCAAGTCAGGAATTCTTCCTTGCATCACAACCATCTTGTACCCAAATCCATGTTGTAGGTGGCATCTCAGGAAACTTGATAGGAAGAGCAGTTAAGCAATGGACAGTCTGCCAAATCTATGTGTGATTGTGTATCTGTGTTTCTGCCTCATTGAAACAAGGGTTGGATTTATCTGGTTTGGGATAGGTTTATGGAGTGCTGCTGTACGGATAGGGGTTGGACTACATGGTCTTAAAGATCCCTGCCAAGTTAACCAGAAAGTCTCAGGTTTAGCCTTTGATCACCTCAACAATTATCCCAAGGTCAACCAGAAGATGTAAGGTTCAATCCTTGAGAATGTCAAGGATCCCACCCAAGTCAACCAGATTCAGTCCTTGAATCCTTGAATTTGACCTCCAAAAATCTTTCTAAATCAACCAGAAGGTCTTAGATCTGGTCTTTGATGACCTCAAACATCCTTCCAGTCAACCAGAAGCCTCAGATTTGGTTCTTGATTTTCGTGAAGATCCAAATCAAATTCAATCCTTGATGACCTCAACAATCAGTTTTAATTAATCCTTGATGACCTTAAAGGTCACAGATTCAAGGCTTGGTAACTTCAAAGATCTTTCCCATCAACTGGAAGATCTTAGATTTGGTCTTTGATGACCTCAAAGATCCTTCCAGTCAAGCAGAAAGTCTCAGATTTTATCCTTGATGACAGTGAAGATCCAAATCAACCAGACAATCTCAAATTCAATCTTTGATGACCTCAACAACCAGATTTAGTCCTTGACAACCTCAAAGGCCCTTCCCATCAACCAGAAGGTCTCAGATTTGGTCTTTGATGACTTTGGAGATCCAAGTCAATCAGAAGGACTCAACTTTAATCCTTGATGACTTCAAAGATCCACATCATCCAGAAGGTCTCAGGTTTAGTCCTTGATGACCTGAAAGATTCTTCCCAAATAACTGAGAAGTTCTCAACTTAAATCCTTGATGATTTCAAGTCAGCCACGTCTCAGATTCAGACCCTGATGATCTCTAAGCTTCAAATAAACCAGAAGATTCAATCCTCGGTGATCTCAAAGTTTCCTCTTAAGTCAACCAGGTCTCAGGTCCAATCCTTGGCCTCTCCAGGTAGACATAAAAACCCTAAAGATGCTACCAACACTGTAATACAGTTCAACTTTGGCATTGTGTTAAACCACAATGTGATATGATTTAGCTCAATTGCATGAAGTCGATCTTGGTAATTACAGCTTAGTGTCATGGCTGAATCAGCTCATGAGGGCAGCTTTGTCCACAAACCCTGATTAGAATCAATGCTAACAACTACCGAGGCCAGTGGCCTAAACTCTCCACAGGTAGTCCTTGACTTAGAACCACAATGGAGCCTAAAATTGCTAAGTGGGTCAGTTATTAAGTGAATTTTGCCCCATTTTACGACCTTTCTTGCCGCAGTTGTTAAGTGAATCACTGCAGTTGTTAAGTGAGCACATTGCTGTTAAGTGAATCTGGCTTCCCCTATTGACTTTGCTTGTCAGAAGGTCGCCAAAGGGGATCACATGACTCAGGGACACTGCGACCGTCATAAGTATGAGTCAGTTGCCAAGCATCCAAATTTTGATCACGTGACCATGGACGGTTTGCATCATGCAAATGTTGTAAGTGTGAAAAACAGTCATAAGTCACTTTTTTCAGTGTTATCGTAACTCTGAACAGTCAATAAGTGAACCGTTGTGTGTTTTGTGCTAATTCTCCTAAGATTTTCTTGCAGCACAACAGTTGAATAAATTTATAAATCATATGTGTGTGTGTGTGTGTGTGTGTGATTAAGAGGAATAAAGCACAGGCCTCCTGCTCTGTAGATAGAATCAGATGGAACGATTATTGAACTTTAAAAAAACAACAACAACAGGTCTGCCTGATTAATAATTGTTTAAAATAACAGGAGGGAAGCGTCAACTGACCATAAGTCAAGGCGGAAACCGAGAGACCAGATTTGCTGACTGTGCAGGAGAATAACAAGGTAGAAGGTGAAGCGCAGACTCTTTAAAACAGATGGACAGGGTGTCCTCGACTTATGACCACAATGGAGCCTGGAGTTACGGTCGACTGTCGAGGTGATTGCAAGGCGAGGCACCATAGGATCGTATTCAAAATGGCAATCGGTTTTGACAATGGTGGTTAAGTGAACACAGCTGTCATGAAGCAAACACCATGGTTGTTAAACAAAGATTGTGGTCATTAAGCGAATCCAAAGGGTTGTGGTTTTTTTGGGGTTGAAGGCTGGAACTAAACGCTGGAAACATCTGCAAGAAAAGCACCAATTGTACCAAGGACTCCACAGGCCTCCTCCTCCTCTTCCTCCTCCTCTACAAACCCCACTCTCTTCTAGCACTGATGGTGTTGCCTACTTGGGTCATGAAACGTCTGCAAGAAAACCACCCAGCTCAGAGAGCACCAAGGACCTCACAGTCCTCCTCCTCCTGCTCCTTCTCTTCCTCTTCCTCCTCCTCCTCCTCTCCACAAACTCCACCTCCTTCTAGTACTGATGATGTTCCCTAGTTGGGTCATGAGATGTCTGCAAGAAAACCACCCAGCTCAGAGAGCACCAAGGACCCCCACAGTCCTCCTTCGCCTCTTCTTTCTTTCTTTCTTNCCTCCCTTCTAGCACTGATGATGTTTCCCAGTTGGGTCATGAAACGTCTTCAAGAAAACCACAAGCTCAGAGTCCACCCATGACCCCACTGTCCTCCTTCTGCTCCTCTTCCTCCTTCTCCTCCTCCTCCTCCTCCTCTCCTCACACCCCACTCCCTCCTAGCACTGATGATGTTCCCTAGTTGGGTCATAAAACGTCTGCAAGGAAACCCCTTTGAGCTCAGAGGACCCCACAGCCCAACCCTGAGCTACAAAGCGTCTCTTCTATCCAGAGCAAGCCTTGTGGACGACTCCTGGAAGTTCACAAGGGCCCTTCACAACTGTGTGAAGACAACAAGCCTTTTTATTGCCGTGTTGGGCAGGAATGTCCCTTTTTAAGCTAACGGGAACATCTATTTTAGTGATTACAGGCCATGCTTTCTGCCAGTTTGACACCAGGCCATTAACACGTAGAGGAGGCCCGCAAGCTGCAATCTCCAAATTTGAACTGCTGTTCTGCTGTACCCCAAAATTAGAAGGGGTGAATTTAGAAGAGCCTTCCTCCCTTTTGGTTGTAATTAGCAAGCCAGTTTCTTCCCAGTCTCACTGCTCTGAAAGCTGAGTTTGTTCTTTGCAGCTCACATTTGCAGTTTAAATAAAACCAGTTTGTTTTCCCAGGACAGAAAGCTATAATCATGGTGTCATAAACACACAGGGTATAAAAAGAAGAAGGAGAAGGAGAAAAAAACAGAGGGGAAAGGGATAAAATTAGAATATTGCTAAACAGTCAATTTTTTTTTTTTGCCCAGCTGGTTGTGTGGTTTACAGTTAAAATAGAGAGATGATTATACCAAGTTAGCCTTTTGATCCTTCTTAAGATGACTTGCAGTGAAAATGGCTTATACAGCTAGTCCTCAACTTACAATAGTTCATTTAGTGACCATTCAAAATTACAACCGCATTGAAAAAGGAGAGTTATGACTGCACTTGCAACCATTGTTGCACCCCCATGGTCCCAAAGTCAAAATTCAGATGCTTGGTAACTGACTCATAGTTATGATGGTTGCCGAGTCCCCGGGGGGGTCATGTAATCCCCTTTAGCGACCGCTTGATGAGCAAAGTCAAATAAGGAAGCCAAATTCACTGCACAGCTGCGAACCTCACAACTCCAGTGATTTGCTTAACAGCAGAGCAGGAAATGTTGTAAAATGGGGCAAAACTCACTTAACAACTCTCTAGTTAATGACAGAAATTTAGGGCTCCGTTAGAGTTGTAAGTTGAGAATTACCTATTTATTATGATCTCTATTTTGTTTTTTAAAGTTTTTCTTCTACTTCTCAGTCATTTGTTTAAAGGATTAATCAATTCCTAGATTTCCAAAGTGACAAATGGATCTTCCTGGATCTCTGCTCCTTTGAGAATCCCAGAGGCAATTTTTCAGCAAATCTATCCATGAATCAGAGGAAAAGCAAAATGTTTCGTCTGGCTCATTCACCTTGAAAAATCTACTTTTTGAAGTCCAAGTGATTTAGCCACCTAGAATTATCCCTGTGGTAAGATGGCTGGCTGATAAAATTGATTTTTTAAGAGCTTACAGATTTTTTAAAAAGAATAAATGAAAGCAAGGAAGAGAGGGAGGAAAGGAGGGAAAGTTAGTAATTAAGGAAGGAAGGGTGAGGGAAGTAAGAAAGTAAAAGGAAGGAAAGTAAGAAAGAAGGAAGGAAAGAAAAAAGGAAGAGAGAGAGGAAGGAAGGAAGATAGGAAGAAAGGAAGTGAAAGGAAGAAAGGAAGTGAAAGGAAGAAGGAAAGAAGGAAGAAAGAAGGAAAGAAAGAGGAAGGAAAAAATGAAGGAAGGAAAATGAAAGGGAAGGAGAGAGAGGAAGGAAGGAAGATAGGAAGAAAGGAAGTGAAAGGAAGATAGGAAGGAAGGAAAGAAGGACATAGGAAGGAAGGAAAGAGCAAGAAAGAAAGAGGAAGGAAGGAAGTGAAAGGAGGAAAGAAAAAAGGGAGGAGGTAAGGTAGGAAGGAAGATAGGAAGAAAGGAAATGAAAGGAAGATAGGAAGGAAGGAAGGGAAGAAGGAAGGAAAGAAAGAAAAAGAAAGGAGAAAGAAAAAAGAAGGAAGGAAAGAGGAGAGAGAAGGGCCCATTTTTATATCTGAACACAGAGAGACATATTTTCTGATGTTCAAGAGGAGTATTGGTCAACCTTGGCAACTTGGAGATGGGAGTTGAAGTCTTTCTTATCTTAAACATGTTGGCAGGGAAATCTGAGAAGCAAGTTTCACACTTCTTCCAGTGGCCAAGGTTGAGAAAGGCTGCTCTGTATTTTCTTCCTGGAATTTGAGAATTTCACACTTTTACTAAAGAAATCTCAACCTCCGATTGACATAAATACGCAGCAGCCATACTGCTTATCTGTTTCAAAGGGCAAGTTATTATGCATAATTATTATTATTTAACTCTAGCCACCCACACCAATGGACTCTGGGGCTGCTTATAATAATATATATTAATGATTAAAACAATGCAAAGCACAAAACCAGAAGCACAGACTTAAAACAACTGTTACGTAGCGCTCCTGTATTTTAAGTTCTTTTCATTTTAACGCGAAATGAAAACTATGTCCTGGGCATGAAAAGATACGAAAAGTCTGTTGATGGTTTTCCTTGCAAAAGCGATGCTTGAAACATTTAAACTTATCTATGGTTAATAAAAGGGGGAGTTCCTGGGATATGATTCAGTAACCAGATAAATGCACCTAAAAAGCTGCAGCTGCATTAAAACTTGCCAACGTTGCAGCCTTAGCAACTTAAAAACGCTTACTTTAACCTACAAAATGGACCTCGTGCAAACATTGATTCTTGGTGTCCCAAAATGATGGGAAAAATGTTCCCACATCCAAGTCACACCCCACTAGCAGTTAAAAGGAAGAAGCAGCGGCAAGCTCACATTACTTCTCGAGCAAGCACAGAAGCTGAAGAAACAAGCCTGAAGAGATGAATGAGGAACTTCATCGAAACGTTGCCTAGATACTTCCAATTCTACGCAGGAGAAAACCCGAATAACCAAAGATCCACATACAAATACTCGTAAAACCTCAGAAACAAATATATATATACTAATATACATATATATATATATATATATACATACATAATACATATATATATATATATATATAATATATATATATTATATATATATATATTATTGTTTTATATAATATATATATATATAATATATATATATTTGTTTTGATATATATATATATATATCTATTCTATATCTTATATATATATATATATATATATATATATATATATGTTATATATATATATATGTTTTTTTAAGCTCTCGCGGGGTACTTACATGTTGTGCTGTTTAGCTTCCTTATTATATAATGAGTTATATATATATAATATATAATATATAGCACAATCATCAATCACAATATTAATATATGATATGTTAGAGATGGTTTTTTGTAGTGTTCAGCGGTAGCCTTCAAAATCAGTGTTAGCAATGTCGCCTTAGTAATCCAGCAGTTCTGCGTTGGTTTGTTTGCTCTAGGCATGAATGCTGCCTGGGGTGACTTTGGGCCGATCACCAGGAGACGCGTGAGTTCTAGTCCCCCCGAAGCCACGAAAGTGCGTTGATTGGACTTTGCGTCTTGTGTGCGGGCAAACAGGAGGAAGAGGAAGGATATTGGGTATTGTTTACCTACCTGGGGTAATTAATTATGTCAGCATAAAAATATAATAAATGTAAACAATGGACTAAGATACGCCTAGAAACCACTATAAAGTATTGAAAATTCAAAGAATTAAAAACTGCAAGAAAAGGGAGAGAAATGTTGAATACAATATGCCTTTAAATATGAATTTTAAGATGTGCCTTCACTTGCAACAGTCCAAAATTTAGTGACCATTTTGATAATTACAACAGCACTGAAAAAGGCTTAGTGACCATTTTTCACACTTAGGACCATTGCAAGCAGTCCCCCAGGGTCACATCATGATCCAAATTTGGATCTTGGCAACTGACACATATTCATGACTACTGCCAGTGATTCATTTTACAGCAGCAGTCAGAAAGGTCACAAAGAAGGGCAAAACTCATTTAAACATGTTTTAAAAACTCGAGGACCACCGATATATCTTTTGAACTGGCCCTTCCCAAAGTTGTTTGATGGAAGGGGACGGGCTTGTAGAAATCAAAGGTGGAAATAAAAAAAAAGATAATCGAACCAGTTTTCATTCAAACCTTGCAGCTTCAACAGGGGAGGACTTTCAAGCCTCCAGAATCCCCAGCCAGCCATGTTGCCAAGGGAATTCTGGAGTTGCATTCCTCCTCTCTAAAGCCATTCCTGGCTGGTGGATACTGGAATTGGCGAGTCCTCTGCTCTTAAAGCATCCTGGCTGGGGGATTCTGGGAGTTGAAAGTCCACCTACTTAAAAGCAATCTGGCTGGGGGATTCTGGGATTTGGATGTCCCCTCACCTTTCTTAAAGACATCCTGGCTGCCGGGATTACTGGGAATTGGAGGCTCTGCCTCTTAAAAGCATACCTGCTGGGGATTCTGGGAGGTTGGAGTCCTCCCCTCTTAAAGCATCCTGGCTGGGGATTCTGGGAGTTAGAAGTTCCTGCCCACTTAAAGTATCCTGGCTGGGGGATTCTGGGAGTTGGAGTCCTCCCCTCTTAAAGCATCCTGCGCTGGGGTTCTGATATTTAAAGTCCTCCCCCTCTTAAAGAATACCTGGCTTGGGGAATTCTGGGATTGGATTCCTCCACTTAAAGCATGCTGGCTGGGGATTCTGGGAGGGTGGATTCCTCCCCTCTAAAAGCTATCCCTGGATGTGAGATTCTGCGAAATGGAGTCCTCCCCTCTGAAGGACATTCTGCGCTGGGCGTATTCTGGGTATCTGGAAAATCCTCCCCCTTAATCATCCTGGCTGGGCGGGCATTCTGGGCAGAGGTTGGACGTCCTCCCTCTTACATAGCATACCTCCGCTTGGGATATCTCGGGAGCTTAATCAGTCCCCCCCCATTAAAACATCCTGGTTGGGGATCTGGGAAGCTGAATCCTTCCCCCTTTAAAGCTATCCTTGGTTGGGGGATTCTGGGGAGTTAAGTCCTCCCTCTTAAAGGCATCCTGGTGGGGGATTCTGGGAATTGGAGTCGTCCCCTCTTAAAGCACGGCCGAATGGGGGATTCTGGGAATTGAAGTCCACCCCTGTTAAATATTCTGGTTGGGGGATTCTGGGAATTGGAGTCCTCCTATCTTAAAGGAAGGCTGGCTTGGGGCTTCTGGGAACTAAAGTCAACCACTCTTCAAGTTTCCAAAATAGAGACACTCTGATACAGACACTTCCAATATTCCTTTGATCCGTTTTGACAAATATATGTCAACCTCCCTCTCTAACTTTATATCCCCATATTGCTCTTTGTTCCATAAACCTATAAATTGCTGTAAAAATGGCAAATACCTCCCAATAAATCAATTCCACCCTGTAATTTTCTGTACAGCCTCTCTGTTAATCATCAGAACACGGATTCCAAATTGATGGATGGTGTCAGATTACTCTTGCAATGGTCTAGTTAATAATTATTAATTATAAATAATATCGGTATTCATCTCACCTGCCTACCTTCCTTTAATACAGCCCACTTTTCTATATGCAGTGCAGGTAGTCCTCAACTTACAACGGTTCATTTTAGTGACTGTTCAAAGTTACAAAAGGGACTTATGACCATTTTTCACACTTACAACCGTTGCAGGATCTCCATGGTCATATGATCCAAATTCAGATGTTTGGCAATTGCCTCATATTTATGACGGTTGCAGTGTCCCAGAGACATGGGATCCCCTTTTGTAACCATTTGACAACAAAATTGATATGGAAACAAGATTCCCCTAACAATTGTACTGATTCATTTAATGACTATGGCAGGAAAGATTGTAAAATGGGGCAGAATTCACTGGAGAACTGTTTTGCTTAGGAACAGAGGTTTTGGGCTGAATTTTGTTCATAAATCGAGGACAACCTGTAAACATCATGGCGAGTTATCAAGGATGCCTGAATTTCCCCATTTATATTTTTTTGGGGGGAATACACCAATTTAAGATGGTTTATTATGACTTTTATTTTTATTTTTTCTTCCAAAAAAGAAATGCTATTATACTATGAGGAAAGCACCTGGGTGTATGATACTTCTCAAGGCCCCATTTTCATTTCATATTTATTTGCACAAAAAACTATATTTTTCCAGAAAAATTTGCTCTTAATATAAAGCCTGTTTATACAGAATTTCTATTTCTGTCTGAAATTTTCCTGGTATACATTTCTAATTGGTTAGCAAATGAGGAAATATGGAAAATTGTATGTAATATCAACAACATTTCAGGTCTTTTGTAAGCAAGAAATGACAGAGATTTTTATTTATTTGCAAACTGGAAATTCACAGTCTCAAGCTATTTTAAAAATCTGGCTTGGTGTTCCTTAACCTTGAAAATCGAAGACTTCTGGACCTTACCTCCCAGAATTCCCCAGCTAGCCTTTTGCTAGACGTTTTCTCAGGGTCTAGAAATTGGATACAAGCAGTCATTGACTTAGAATCATCCATCCAAAATTACGACTGGCCTGAGAAAAGTGAGTGGTCCTTGCACTTATGACCATTGCAGCATCATCATGGTCATGTGATCAAAATTCGGAAGCTTGGCAACTGGCTCGTATTTATGACGGTTGCAGTCTCCCAGGATCACGTGATTCCCTTTTGAGACATTCCCACCAGCTTCCGACAAGCAGAGTCAACGAGGAAAACTGGATTCATTTAATGACCACATGGATCGTTCAACTGCAGTGATCCACTTAACAACCATGGCAAAAAAGATCATAAAATCAGTCGTAGCTCACTTCACTACCACCTTGCTTAGTGACGGAGATTCAGGTCCCAGTTGTGCTTGTAAGTTGAGGACTACCTTTTATCTCCAGAACAGGTTTAATCACTGTGATGGCTGAATGCCAATTTTCTCTCTTACAGATTCTTTTTTAAGAAAATGGAAAAGAGATAGCAAAATAACTTTCCCTAGAAGGAGGGAGGGAGGGAGAGAGAGAGAGAGTAGAAGAAAAAGAGGGTGAAAGAGAAAGATATAGGGAGAGAGAGAAAGCAAAAGATAGAAACAAAGAAAGAGGAAGACAGAGAGAGAGAGAAAGAGGCACAGAGAGAGAGAGAGAGACAGAGGAAGAGAAAAAAAGGAAAGAGATGAAGAGAGAGAGAGAGGAGAAAGAAAGATAGACAAAGTGGAACAGAGAGGAAAAGAGAGAAGCACAGAAAGGAAGAGAGAGAGAGAAAGAAAAGAAATAGCAAGAGAGAGAGAAAGAAAGAGAGGAAGGAAAAGAAATAGAGATAAAGGAAAGGACAATGAGAAAGAGAGAGAAGGAGAGAGAGAGAGAGAGAGAGAGAGATGGAAATGAGACAGAGAAAGAGAGAGAGAGAAAGTTGCTTCCAAATTCCCACCAATATTGTCTGAAACGGATTGCTGACTTCTAAATTTATTATTCCAAAATGCAGGCCAACACAAACGTTTCCTTCCTTTCAAGTGAGCTGAAAATCTGTAATATACCTCGGAATCCGATGCCGCTCGGACCACATCAATGAACGGCCCAAAAAATTACGCAAAACTCCATCAAAAACCCACCATAATAAAATAAAAAGAGCAGCCTGCTTTGGCATTGCCATGGTGAATGACCTGGCAGGGAAGGAAATGGGAGCGCTGGATTTTCCCCTGGATGGATTCCAGACCGGCCTCCTCAGGTGAGCCATTCACAAAAAGGATCTTCTTTTTTCCCCGAAAAGCATTTTAATTCCTGGATGGCCATTTATAAAACCCTGGCAGAGTCCAAGGACGCCACACCCGACTTGGAAGCAACAGGTTGTGGTTTGGGTCAGATATTTTAATTGGAATAGGATCCCACACAGACTCTCTACCATTTAGCAAGTGGAAGACAGGAGGACTTCCATTCCCAGAATTCCATGCCGGTGGGGGGATTGTGGGAGTTGAAGTCCATTGATGCTGGCTGGGGGATTGTGGGAGTTGAAGTCCATTGATGCTGGCTGGGGGATTCTGGGAGTTGAAGTCCATTGATGCTGGCTGGGGGATTCTGGGAGTTGAAGTCCATTGATGCTGGCTGGGGGATTCTGGGAGCTGAAGTCCATTGATGCTGGCTGGGGGATTCTGGGAGTTGAAGTCCATTGATGCTGGCTAGGGGATTCTGGGAGTTGAGGGCCGAAATGCTGCCTGGGGAATTCATTCATTCATTTAGGGACCATTCAAAGTTACAATGGCACTGAAAAGAGTGAGGCATAACCGTTTTCCACACTGCTAGCATCCTTATGGCCACATGATCAAAATTCAGACGTTTGACAACTGACTCATACTTATGACGGTTGCAGTGTTTCAGGGTTACATGATCCCTTTTAGTGAACTTCTGAACTGCCGCCCTGCTTAACAACAAAAATGCAGATCCCAATAGGGGTCGTAAAATGAGAACTATCCAGTGTGCCAGGAAATCAGAAACCACCGAAACTCAAAACTAACTTGAAAAGGAATTTTTCCCCTCCCCCCTGAATCTGAACTCCTGAAACTCAGAATCAGAGATCTGGAATTGCTTGATTCCAATTTCCAACTATCCTTTTTTTTAAAGAAAAATATTTTTTTGCATCAATCTGTAGCAGGCTATTGTTGTTGTTGTGAGAGTTTTGAAGATAAAAAGGTGATCCAGTCATCTGATCTCCCTCGTTCTGGGCTTTCCAGATTTGCGGTGATCTCCTTGTGATCCCTTTTCCTTTTCCATCCGAGATGCCAAAAAAGGACCCAACTTTAGCAATGCTTAAAGGGAGGGGGGATCCCTGCCTCCCAAAAAAGGGGTTTGGGGGCTGAATGCAAAATGAAATCCCACAAAAGGCAAAGGCTTTGCAGGGACCGAACTCTACAGGGGGGGTGGGGGGAAAACATTTTAATCCAGAATACAGGAATTCAGGAATGGGACAAACGGCCCCTCTTCTGCATTTCGGGGTGACGCCCAGTGGAAAAACGGGGTGGGGGGGGCAGGCTTCTAAATTGCAACCGGAGGTTGTTCTCCAGGGTTATTTTGATCGGGAAGTTTTGTCTGACACAGTTTTTTTGGACCTCAATGATTCTCCCATAAATTGGGGTTATTTCTGGCATGGCCAGATGGCCTGGCTGCCTCCGTCAAAGGAACCGTCTGGCTTGGCGATCTGGGGCTTTGGTGGTGCCAAATCCTGCCGCGAAATTTTCTCTTCTCCGCTGCGACATTATTTAATTAAGTGGGGCTGCTTTGATTTTATGACCTTTCCGGGGCCAGAAGCATGGCGGACTTCACTGCGGCTGTTAAGTGAATCATGTGGGCGTTAAGCAAATCCAGCTGGGAAGGTCACGCAAGGGAGATCCTGTGATCCCACAGAATCCTGCAACTGTCACAAAGCCGTTCTGTTTCCCAGGACAAGGATTTCGTTCAAGCAAGGGTTGTAAATGCGAAGATCACAAATCCCTTTTTTTTCTGTGCTGTCATCATTTCAAACCGGTCGCTAAACCGAACAGTCGTAAGTCAGGCACAATGGGGATGGTTACTTTTGGTAGTGGTCAGCTCTCATTTAGTGACCCTTCAAAGTTACAATGGACCTAAAAAAAAGGGATTTGTGACTGTTTTTCACACTTATAACCGTTGCAGCCATCCCCAGGGTCATGTGGTCAAAATTCATATGCTTGGCAGCTGACTCGTATTTACGACCGTTGCAGTGTCACAGGGTCATGTGATTCTCCTTTTGCAACCTTCTGACTAACAAAGTCAATGGAGAAGCTGGATTCACTTAACAACCGTGTGACTAACTTAATGACTGCAGCGATTCCCTTAACAACAGTGGTAAGAAAGGTCATAAAATGTGGCAAAACTCACTTAACAGATGTCTCACTTAGAAACGGAAATTTTGGGCTTAGTTGTGGTCGTAAGTCGAGGACTCCCTGCATAGAATCATAGGGCTGGGAGGTATCTAAGGGGTCTTCTAGTCCACCAATCCAACCCCCTGCTCAAGGCAGTAAACCTTGTGCCATCCTGGTTATTTCGATCCTGGTAGTCCTCAACTTATGGCCACCCTTGCTGTGAGCCTCCATTGTGGTTGTTAAGCAAATCATGCACAATTTTACGACTTTTACTGCCATGCTTGCAAAACAAATCACAGCAGCTATCAAGTGAATCATGAGATCATTAAAGTGAATCCAATTTCCATGTGACTGGGGAGATGTGCGACAGTTGTAAATGCGAGGAGCAGTTGTAAGCCCCCCCCTTTTTTTCCAGCACCGTTGCAACTTCAAACTGTCACTAAACCAACAGTCATAAGCCTGAGGATCCCTCGCAAACCTCCTTTTTTCCCATGCCGTTCTTTCAAACGGGTGACCGTCATAAATCGAGGACTCTGGATAGCTGCTATTCCGATCGTTGAAGGGGGAAACAATTGGAAGGAGTTTTCCTCCCCCGAATTTGCAAAAATATCCCAAAGCATGCCCTGTTCTTCTCGAAGAGGGTTTTCCACACAAGCACAATTGAAATGATTTTAAAAAAATAAAATAAAATTAATTTTAAAAAATTAAAATAGATTTTCACAGGTATCTGTTTTCCATTACAGGAACACAACCTCCCCCTGCACTTCTTGTGAAGTGGTACAGTCCAAGCTGGGCTTAACCACTTCTTTTGATCCGCAGGGGGCAGGTGGGGGGACACCAAGATGGCCCCAGCCTTGTAATCCAATCCCCCCCATCAATTTAACCCGCAAGGGTGAATTATTCATTCAGCCAAACTTTCCAAAATAGAACACAGTCCAGAAGAAAGAAAAAATAATAAAAAGGGGAAGGGGGGGGGGGAAGGGATAGAAGGCAAGAAAAATGCATTTGGAAGCAGAAAAATCAGGCCAAGGGATCCTAGTCTATAATTATCCTCAAAGTGCCGAAATATCTCGGGGATATTTTGAAAAAGCCTCAAATACACACTGTTTTTCCCTCCCCCCCCCCACTGCCTCCAGAACGCCTAAAGGCTATAAAAATATAAAAGATAAAGCAGGAGGAAAAAACAGCAAATGGTCAGTTTGGGTGTGTTTAGTTTTCCTCTTTACTGATCCCCCACCATTCGGTATTCATTGTGGACTAGAAACCTTGATGAAACGCTGTTAATTAAAAACTTGGAGGCTTTAATGAAGGCCTGTTTTTTGTGACCTTCCCGGCTTCTGACAAGCCAAGTCAATGAGGGAAGCCAGGTTGGCTGAATAACCATATGATTTGCTTAACAACTTCATAAAATCAAAGACAATTCACTTAACAATCACATTACTTAGTTGGCACTGATGATGTTCCCTAGTTGGGTCATGAGACGTCTGCAAGAAAACCACCATGCTCAGAGAGCACCAACGATCCCACAGTCATTTTCCTTCTCTCCTCCTCCTCCTCCTCTGTTCTACAAACCACATTCCCTTCTAGCATTGATTATGTTTGCTAGTTGGATCATGAGACGTCTGCAAGGAAACCACCCAGCTCAGAGAGCACCAAGGAACCCACAGTCATTTTCCTCCTCCTCCTCCTTCTCCCCTGCTCTTGGATGACCTATACAGAATTATTATTTGTTAAAATTTTGCCCAGTATTGTGTTATGTCTCTGCTGGTGAAGTTTCTCTCAATGCAGGCGTATTAGGGGCTAATTCCTCCTCTGATGATACGCAGAGATTATGCTTGATGGGATTCCAATTAATTTAGACTTCCTGCCTCATTTTTCTCCCATTGTCTGATCTATTTTTAAAGAATTCTTTGCAAGAGCCTTGGTCTTGCAGTCCTTGGCAGACTTGATATCCGAAGGGTAATTTACATCTGGTGTGGAAGCTACAATTTTTTGTTGTCTCGGCTGG
Source organism: Laticauda laticaudata (assembly GCA_004320025.1). Classification (NCBI taxonomy): domain Eukaryota; kingdom Metazoa; phylum Chordata; class Lepidosauria; order Squamata; family Elapidae; genus Laticauda; species Laticauda laticaudata. Next base: position 27,951 of record BHFT01034040.1, read on the forward strand.
TTTATAGGTGACACAAGGCAGCTTGCTGTTCATTTCAAATACGTGGCTGGTGGAGAATTTTCCAGGTTGCTGTTGGGCAGCTCAAGTTGACACTATAGGCTTTATTTACTCTATGGTTTTGTATTTTTGAGGTTGGAGGAGGAATTGGACAACCTGTGGCTGTTGGGTCATCCTTGCAGAGATCTTTTCTTCCCTAAAGAGAAAAACAGAATCAAAGACGGGCAAAAATGCAGAGTGAGTGGGAATCACTTTTGACTTCCTGCTGGCTTCCCCATTGACTTTCTGTGTAGGATGTTGGCCGGGAATTTTAGAAAGCTTCCTTCCTTCCTTCCTTCCTTCCTTCCTTCCTTCCTTCCTTCCTTCCTTCCTTCCTTCCTTCCTTCCTTTCCTCCTTCCTTCCTTCCTTCCTTCCTTCCTTCCTCCCTCCCTTCTTTTGAGAATACAATATGCCTATGGAGATGGATTGGGGAAGATTTCTAGAGGGAAACCAAGGCCAAGGAACTGTAATCTGGTTAGCCATATATTAACCAGAAGTCCAGCCTGACTTGATGGCACCCACAAGATATGCAATGAAGCCATGAAAAGTCATTTATGGGATCAAGAAATCTTAGGATACAATTTGTTTATGGAGAAGGATAGAAAGAAATCAAAGAAAATAAGACCAAGGAACTGGTTGTCCATACTTGACCAGAATTTCAACAAGCAACACCATCATGAAAAGTCACTTATGGTACCAAGAAATTTTGAGGAGGAAGATGTTTACAGAGACGGATATGAGAAGAAATTAAGGAAGATAAGAGGAAGGAACTGTGATCTGGTTTTTCATATGTTAGTCAGAAGTCCAGCCTGACTTGATGTCACCCACAAGATGTGCAATGAAAGATCACCTATTGAATCAAGAAACTTTAAGATACAGGATGTTTATGGAGATGGACACGAGAAAATCTCTGGAAGGAAGAGAAGAAAAATAAGACCAATAAAGTGGTTGACCAGCATTTGACCAGAAGTTCAGCCTGACTTCATGATATCTACGAGATGTGCAACACAATCATGAAAAGTTACTTATAAGACCAAGAAATTTCAGGACACCAGATGTTTATAGCTATGGATAAGAGAAGATCTCCAGATGGAAATTAAAGAAGATAAGACCAAGGAACTCTGATTTGGTTGTCCATATGTTAGTCAGAAGTCCAGCCTGGCTTGATAACATCCACAAGGCATCAAATGAAGTCATTAAAAGTTACTTATGAGACCAACAAAGTTTGTGACACAGGATGTTTATAGAGATAGATATGGGAAGATCTCCAGAAGGAAACCAAAGAAGATAAGACCAGGGAACTCTGATCTTTATCCCAGCTATTTAGAAACTGGAGGAAAGGAATGCAGAGAAGTTTGTTTTTCTGCCTCATAAAAGTCAGATCTCCGAAGAAGAGGTCGTGGCCTTCACCGTTGACCGATTTCAGAGCTTCCAGGTTAAGATTAACTAGGCCAGATGAACTTCAGGAAGAATGGAGTGGTGGACCAAGAGGCAGAGGGAATTGGCCCTGAAAGTCCATGCCGGATGTATGGTCACCCCCTACAAGCTAATTCTTGACCATTTGGTGAGGAGGGAGGTTAACCATTGCAAAAGACCTCGGCTGAGTGCTTCCCTTCCTGGCGAAAGTCCAGAGGTTGTAGAGAAGGACAATACGAGAAGGCCATACGTACTCAGCAGGACATTGGGTGAACTGGCGGTCAAGCATCTCTGAGGCCCAGGGTTTTCTTCCCTGGTTGTTGTCATTTTTTCAGGGGACAGATCTGCAATTATATGTTGGGTGGAAGCAGCACCAGGGAGTTGGGTTGAGGAACAGGAGAAGGAGGGGCATACAGGTCCCTGAAAGAGGCCCAAGTGTGACCTGAACTGAAGCATTTTAGGTAGGCATCCACTTTTCCTCGTGTTGGATGCAATTCAACAGATGTAACAGTATAATAGTTTTGGAAGGCCTTTTAGGTCTTCTGCTCAAGAGATTTTGCACTGTTGTCTCCAATTCAGGTCTGGGCCTGGTGCCGAAGCCAATGATGAACGCCAGACTCGCGCTGCAGGTTTTCTGATTGCTTTTTATTGGAATACTCCAAGGAAAAGGACTCCTAGTCAAAATGCCAAGAACCTAGAAAAAAGGATTGAGCAAGTGTTATACATTTTTCACTAAAGGAGAAGGAGGGACAAAGAGAGATAATAAGAAATATCATCTAATAAACATTTTAGTAATAATTCTACAATTTGTTCTGTTGGTCTCTAGCTGTCCCTATTCCCAAGTCTTGGCTAATGAAATGCCTAGGAGTTATCTAATACACATTTGATTTGCTGCAGGCCATCTCTATTCCTTTAGCTGAGGTCTGCAAGTTGTCTAACTCTTTGTTACTTTTATCAGCTTTCCAGTTAGCCAGGATCATTACAAGATTTACACATGCATATTTTCTGTGGATAAGCATTCTTTATTCTTGCCAGAAAATTACAGTTTCCTGATTTACTTTGATATGTGTGCTTTATTTGCTTTATTTTAGCAGATGACCCATCAGTACTATCCTGATCAAAATAATGTCCAGTCTCTTCTTAAAACTCCAGTGTTAAAGTATTCAGAACTTCTGGAGGCAAGCGGTTCCACTGGTTATTTGTTCTCACTGTCAAGTATTTCCTTCTTAGTTCTGGGTTGCTTCTCTCCTTGACTAGTTTCCATCCATTGCTTCTTGTCCTGCCTTCCAGATGTGTCTAACTCAACTGACCTGCAGGGAATCTTGTGTTCTGCCTGCAGAAAACTCCATGATGGTGGTTTTTTAAAACTTTTTAAAATTTATTTATTTATTTTAATTTGTCAATTGCTTACAAGATAATAGGTATAAGTAAAACATAGTTATGAATACATGGATAGATATAAGAAAAATAAAAGAAACAATAGTACAGGGACGGTAGACATGTTGGTGCGCTTATGCATGCCCCCTACAGACCTCTTGGGAAAGAGGTGAGGTCAATAATAGACAGTCTAAGGTTAAAGTTTGTGGGGTTTGGAGAAGAAACCACAGTGTTAGGTAGAGGATTCCAGACACTGACCCCTCTGTTGCTGAAGTTGTATTTCCTACAATCAAGTTTGGTGTGATTAACCTTGAGTTTGTATCTATTGTTTGCTCTTGTATTCTTATGGTTGAAGCTGAAGTATTCATTCACAAGCAGGACATTGCAATGTATGATTTTGATGGAGTCTACTTCAAAACTCTGGAAGGTCACAGTTAAATGACAGTTAAAGATGTTCCTGGATATTGTTAGGGTTTCAAGCAGCAAGCCTGGCTGTAACCTGGCTGCCATATCCAAGAGAAGGGAAGAGGGTTTCTATGGTCAGTCATGGTTGAATTGTTCATGCATTTCTTGAGGGCCCAGCTAACTGATATGAATTGGTTGGCCTTGGAAAAGCTGTTCTGTCTTCATTAGAGTAGTATATAATTGGTGAGGAAAGGAAGAAGGGCGGGAGGGGGGAGGAATGGAGGGAAGGAGGAGGAAGGAAAGAAGGGAGAAAAAAGGGAGGGAGGAAGGACATGGAATGAAGGAGGGAAAGAAAGAATGAAGAGAATGAAGAGAACAAAAGAGGAATAAAGGAGGGAGGGAGAGAGAGAGAGGAGGACAGAGGGAGAGAGGGAGAAAGGGAAGGGGCAGGAAGGAAAGATGGAAGGAAGGAAGGATGGGAGGAAGGGAGGGAGGGGGAAAGACAGGAAGAGTGGGGAAGAAAAGAGGTTGAAATCCCTTTTGAAAAAATTGTTGGGGAAAATAATAATAATCCTAGTGCACATATGTTATATTGCTATACTAGCTGAATACCCATGCTTCATGATGAAACTTTGTGATCAGGCTGTGGAGGAGAAATACGGTTCACAATCCATTGGCTCAGTGGTGGTCGGTGATTGAAGCACATAAGGGAATATGGCTCCTGCCACCTTGAATCCAGAAGAAGTTCCATAGGTGGAAGGCATAAATATTTTACTGAGGTACTGACATTTAGTACTATAAGGAGCCCCAAACTAGTCCTGGGTGAAGGAGTGGAACATTTGCCAGTTTGAACTGAGGTAACAGAATGTGAGGCAACTGGCAGTTGGAAGAGATTTCTTTTCAGGTGGGGAGGGGGAGTAGAACTCCTTAGCANGAGATTTCTTTTCAGGTGGGGAGGGGGAGTAGAACTCCTTAGCATCAGAGTGTGTTAATTGCTGTATAAGAAATACTAATGAAATACTAATGATATGTTGGTCATTTCAAAAAATCCTTTCTTAGTAAGCACCTAGAAGCCAAGAGGAACATGGGTGCCAAATTTCAAGTTTGTAGGCTTTACGGTTCTGGAGATTTTGTGATGAGTAAGTGGCACTTTGCTTTTATATATACAGTAGATAGATAGATTACAACATTCTCAGATGTTGATCTCTTTGAAGCAGCTAATGAACTTCCAGCTGTGATTTCACATTGTTATGTACATAACAATAAGTGGAAAGAGTATGGCCAAAGAACACAAAGATAGTGCCAACCGTGTTAAGTTTTACATCCCTCTTATACCAGCAGCACAAGACCAATGACACACATTAACACCTCCGGCATCATTAACCTGATTAAAGCAGGACACAAATTAAGCTCAGAAATCTGCAAAAATCAAATATTCACCGATAGAAATTGTTCTGTATAACTTGGAAGGTTCCAAGTAGTTAATTCTGATTGGCCAAAAAAGGCCAGTAGTGGATTGGTTCATTA